>NW_020868427.1:740399-752899 GCF_003789085.1 Penaeus vannamei | reverse complement strand
TTGTTTTCAGAAAATATTATATCCTGTATGAATATTCTGTGCTATGTCAGAGCGATGGGAATGGCAAGGTAAAGGATTCGACACCAGTTTATATTGAAAAGATTGTAAATTGAAAAGAAGGAGATAGGGAAATGGCATTTGAGAACTGGCAACATTGCAACAAGGAAGGTGCTAAAATGGCGAGGAACCAAACAATATATAATTCAAAGAAAAACAGACAGAAAAAATGAAAAAATACCTTAACCATCAACTTTGCCCAAATTATAATACAAAAAAAAAGCACCCACCCAAATCCACGAACCACAAGAATTTAAACAAGAAAACAACAACAACAACAAAATATATATGACAGTCACTCAAGGCCGTGGATTCCCCACCACCTCGTCACTGAACCGTAAACAACTTTTGACTGGCATTCCTTTTCTTTTCTTTCTTTTCAACCCCATTGTCATATGACTGAAAGCTTGACAGGTGCCTTTCCTCGACCCTGATAATGAAATTTAAAAAAAGAAGGTAAAATGGGGGTCAAGTTTAGTTTCTTAGAAGAGTTTCATCTGAAGGGAGAAGGGGGGGGGAGGGGGAGAGGGGAGCAACATGACGTATATAATAGAATCGTATATTCGTAGTAGGATTTTTGACGATTATCATTTATATTAATTGGTTATATTGTTAATGTTATATCATTTCTTTGTGTCTCGTTAAGAATTTCCTCCTGTCAGAAACACCAACGACAACAAAGAGAGGTGTATATATTAGATAATAATACAATAAGGACATATTTTTCTTATTTCCTCGCTCTCGTGTCCTTCAGCCGCAGCGACCTTCGCCCTTCCCTTCGTCCTCGCACAACCCTTTTCACTTCCCCAAAAACACTATTTTGATTGTTCTTTTTTTTAATATCTCTTCCTCTCCCATCGCAGGAACATGCTTACCTCGGGTGTTGTCGGCGCGGCTGTTGTGGGGCGCTGGTGTTGTCGGGGCGCTGGTGTCGGGCCAGATCGTGTTTCCCGAGGACGAGGGCGCGACCCTGGCGGCGGCGGGAGGGCGCGGCAGGAGGAATCCCGCGGCGCCCATTAGCTCCCAAGGCCTCGGCGTCGACGGCCGCCAGGGCGCCAGCGGCAACATCTTCTTCCCGAAGAGCGAGGAGCAGCAGCAGGTCGGGATCCCAGATGTGTGTGTTGTGTGTGTATGTATGCATGTATGTATGTATATATGTATAATGTATGTATGTACGTTATGCTATAAATGTATGCATGTATGTACGTATGTATATATGTATGTATGTATGTATGTAAGTACGTATGTATATATGTATATATGTATGTATTTCCCCCACTTCCCTGACCGCCCCCCCCCCCCTCCCCGACAGATCCTGTGCACCACGTACAAGAACGAGCCGGGCAACTGCCGTCTGCTGGCGCAATGCACTACTTTCTTCGCCGAAATCGCCGAGCTGTCTCGATCTCCCTGCACCATAAACGGCCAGCAGCAGGGCGTGTGTTGCCCGCCCACGAAGCAGGCCACGACGGGTAGGGTGGGCGGTCCCCTCGCTGGATCTGCCGTGGCATCATTTCCTTCGGTGTCATGAATATCTTAAATGTCGTATTTTAGCTTCTTTTTTCGTGGTTATTGTGTGATGTATTGTCTATTATTCTCTTTTTAAGTCGTGTCTGTCTATTTCACTCCTTTTTCATAATTATTATGTGATATATTGTCTATTATTCTCTTTAAGTCATGTCTGTCGTTATTTTCACTCCTTTTTCATAATTATTATGTGATGTATTGTCTATTATTCTCTTTAAGTCATGTCTGTCGTTATTTTCACTCCTTTTCATAATTATGTGACATTTATATTGTCCATTATTCGCTTTATGTCGTGTCTGTCGTTTACCTTCCCCACGTATTATCTACCATTCGTGTTCGCTATCTACTACCCCTTTTACGCATTATCTACCATGTATCTTCCCAATTTGATACCACATCTACCACCTATCACCCCTTTTTACACATCACTACCACCTGGCCTCTAAACATCCCCTTCATACGCTGCTCCTTTACACATCATCTACCACTTACCCTGTTCCTCTTACACATCATCTACCACCTCCCTCCCTTCTAATACCCTGTCTACCATCTACCCTCCCTTCTGTCTACCATCTACCAACCACCCTCCCTCCTACCTTCTACCACTTACCCTCCCTTCTATATCCTGTCTACCATCTACCCTCCCTTCTGTCTACCTTCTACCACTTACCCTCCCTCTATACCCTGCCTACACCCACCCTCCCTTCCTACCTCTGCCTACCACCTACCCTCCCTTCTATCTACCATTACCACCTACCCTCCCTCGTCTACCATCTACCACCCTACCTCCCTTCTATACCTCTCCTACCCTCCCTTCTATCTACCATCTACCACCTACCCTCCCTTCTGTCTACCATACCACCTACCCTCCCTATTCTACCATCTACCTTACCCTCCCTCTGTCTACCATCTACCACCTACCCTCCCTTCTATCTACCATCTACCACCTACCCTCCTTCTCTACCATCTACCATCTATCTCATCTACACCCTTCATCTACCACCCTTCCCTCCCTTCTATACCCTATCTACTATCTACCACCCACCCTCCCTTCTATCTACCATCTACCACCTTCCCTCCCTTCTATACCCTGTCTACCACCCACCCTCCCTTCTATCTACCATCTACCACCCACCCTCCCTTCTATTCTACCATCTACCACCACCCTCCCTTCTATCTACCATCTACCACCCACCCTCCCTTCTATCTACCATCTACCGCTACCCTGTTCCTCTTTACACATCATCTACCACCTTCCCTCCCTTCTATACCCTGTCTACCACCCACCCTCCTTCCATTCCTACCCTCCCTTCTATACCCTGTCTACCACCTACCCTCCCTTCATCTACCATCTACCACGCACCCTCCCTTCTATACTCTGTCTACCACCCACCCTCCCTTCTATCTACCATCTACCACCTACCCTTCCCTCTATCTACCATCTACCCCCCCTTCTATCTACCACCCACCCCCCCCTTCCATCCACCATCTACCACGCCCCACTCCCCACCCAGACATCGGCGGCCTGATCAGCAAGCAGCCCACGCCCGCGACCGAGCCTGTGCCGAGCCTGAAGGTGCAGCAGCTGAACCACGCCTGCGAAATGGGCCTCAGTCAGATCACGGCCAAAGAGGCCTTCGAGGACGAGCTGGTGAGGCGACGAGGGGGATGAGGATGAGGGGATGATAGGGATGAGGGGATATGATGATGATAATGTGGTGATGATGAATAATGATATGATAATAATGGTGATGAAATAATAATAATAATTGATAATAATAATAATAAGTAATAATTAAAATGATAATAATAATGAGCATAATAAGAATAATAATAATAAAACAATAATAATAACAATGATAGTAATAATAATAACAATAATAGTAATAATAATAATAATGATAGTAAAACTAATATAAATGATAATATCAAAATTAATTACAAGAAAAACGATCATACCTATAATAATAATAACACAAACATCAATCAAAACAACAATAATGATTCTGCTGCTCTCACGGCCGTCCCTCGCAGCTGAAGAACAACATCGTGGCCGAGAAGGGGTCCCCGGTGGCCCTCCACGCCCAGCTGTTCCAGACGACGGACAAGATCGTGCAGAAGGCCAAGGAGGCGGAGATGAACGTGGCCGCCTCCGTGAACCTGGTCAAGGAGTGAGTGGTTGTTCATGTTGTTGTTTGTGGCTTGGCGGCGGGGTTTTGTTTGGTAGGTTTGCTGACCTGCGTTTAATTCCGCTCTCTGGCGGTGGATGGCAACCCCGGTGATTTAGCGTCACAGCAAAGAATGTCTATTATAACGAATGGAATTAAGTTATATTACTCATCTATATTATTATTATTATTGTTCCAGCTGGATGTTGATTTACTGTTAAACTTTTTTTTATTTTTCAAGTATATTTATATTTCTTTGCGATGTCAAAATAAATGTATACAATCACACACATTAAAGGCCTATTTGTCTTCGGCTGTTGATCTATTTTGGCAACTTATTCGTCTCCAGTTCGACGAGTTTTTTTTTTTCAGTGAACAATAATAATAAAAGGAAAAACAAGATCACTAAATCGCGTCTAATAACACGTTCGCGTAACCCCGTTGGCCAAAAGGTAATCATTCCCCCCTCGCTTGCCCCTAGGTTCAACCTGACGAAGAGCCAGGGAGGCTTCGGCCTGCCCAGGTTCGGCGTCCAGAACACCATCATCGCCAACACGTGCCCTCAGGAGCCCCTCTGCCCCGATACCAAGTACCGGACCTTCGACGGCACCTGCAACAACCGCAGGAACAAGGAGTGGGGCAAGGCAGGCACCGCATTCCAGCGCATCCTGCCGCAAGACTACCATGATGGTGAGGTTTCGCCGGATTTTGGGAAAAGGTGTCCGTGGTCTGGTGGCTGTAAGTCTGTAGTCATCATGGTTGCAATGGTGCAATGTTGATAATACCGGTAATGGTGGTTTTCGCGCTAGAACGGCGGTTCCCAACCTCCTTCACGCTGTGGCCCCCGGACAATAGGCAATAATCTCCATGGCCATGCTCTTTGTCCGCCATCTTTTCAGATTCAGTTATTACTAGTTATGGATAGTTTTGTGACGTCATTGACTACAGGACAAGAACGCTTTATGGAAAGATTCCGATTTATTGATAAGTGAGCGAGAAATATATGTAGGTATTATAGGTGAGATAAAATTCGGTTTAATTAAGTAATTTCATGGTTGATAATTAAATAATGATATCAGGATTTTTTTCTCCCAATTTTGTGGCGAATTAAGTCTAAAACGGCCGAACTTTGATAAGAATGTCCCTTCCTTCATTTCTTTCCTTCCCTACAACCCCGAAATCCACCCCCTATAACAGATTTCTCCCTCCCCCGAAATTCACCCCCCATAAACGATTTCTCCCTCCCCTCTCCCCCCCCTCCCCGCCTGCAGGAGTGAACATGCCCCGCCAGTTCTCGGTGAGGGGCTCCCTCCTGCCCTCGGCTCGGTCCATCTCCTCCAGCGTGGTCGTGGACAGGGACGCCCGCTACGACAACTTCACCATCCTCATTATGCAGTGGGGCCAGTTCCTCGACCACGACATCACCCACACGCCCATCACCAAGGGTAAGGTTCAGGGTTTTTTTGCTCTCTCTCTCTCGTTATCGTTCTCGCTCGCTTCTCGTCTCGTTCTCGCTCTCTCTCTCGTCGCTTCTCGCTCGCTCTCTCGTCTCTCTCTCTCTCTCTCTCTCTCTCTCTCTCTCTCTCTCTCTCTCTCTCTCTCTCTCTCTCTCTTCTCTCTTCTCTCTCTCTCTCTCTCTCTCTCTCTCTCTCTCGCTCTCTCTCTCTCTCTCTCTCTCTCTCTCTCTCTCTCTCTCTCCTCTCTCTCTCTCTCTCTCTCTCTCTCTCTCTCTCTCTCTCTCTCCGTCTCTCTCTCTCTCTCTCTCTCTCTCTCTCTCTCTCTCTCTCTCTCTCTCTCTCTCTCTCTCTCGCTCTCTCTCTCTCTCTCTCTCTCTCTCTTCTCTCTCTCTCTCTCTCTCTCTCTCTCCCTCTCCCTCTCCCTCTCCCTCTCCCTCTCTACTATTATACTGTGTTATACTGATGACCATATGACATACTATAGAGACATATTGCACTCCTAGTCTCTATCACCAAAAGGGTAGGAAAACACACATGAGTACTTTGTCTTGTTTTCCTATTACTCCATATTTAAACCTAATTTCATTCCTATTACATCACATCTGAAGCCTATTACCTCCTATTTTGTGTGCAGTGGATTCCTCTCACACAGAGGGTGGTTAGAAGCAAAATAAAACAGACACACACGACAAAGAATAATTATTTAAACAAACGGAATTAAACTATATTATAATTATGATATTTAAACCCTCACTACCGAATATCCACTGTAACAAATTGAAATTAAACTAGATAATTAATTATAATTATTTAACCCCATTTCTCCCGAATATCCACTATAACAAATGAAATTAAACTAATGATTATAATTACTTAAGCCCCATTTCCCCCGAATACCCACAGAAACAAATGAAATTAAACAAAATCATAATAACAAGTGATAATCCCCCCTTAAACTACATAATAGTTATAATTACGCAAACCCCACTTCTCCGGAATACCCACTGTAACCATGATAATCCCTTAACCCCCTCCCCCCTTTACCCCCCTTTATATATCTACCATCCATCTGACGTCTTTGGTCGCCATCTTCCACCCCTTTTACGCATTATCCACCATGCATCTTCCCAATTTGATAACCACCACTACCACCTATCACCTCCTATTGCCCCCCAGGGAAGGACAAGTCGGACATCACCTGCTGCAAGCGAGGTCAGCGCCGTGAACCCAGGGAACTCCACCCGGACTGCCTGCCCATCGAGATCCCCGAATCCGACTCCTTCTTTGGGCAGTAAGTGGCTGGGTCTGGGGCGCCTGAAGGGGGGAGGCAGAGAGAGAGAGAGAGAAGAGATGAGAAAGAGAGAGAGAGAGAGAGAAGAGAGAGAGAGAGGGAGGAGAGGAGAGAGAGAGAGAGAGGAGAAGAGAGAGAGAAGAAGAAGAGAAAGAGAGAGAGAGAAGAGAAAGAGAGAGAGAGAGAGAAGAGAAAGGAGAGAGAAGAGAGAGAGAGAGAGAGAGAGAGAGAGAGAGGAGAGAGGAAGAGAAACAGGGACATAACACACACACAATATATTTTCTTTCTATAAGCAGTGATACATGTATAATTCCTTAGAGACAAACGACAAAAAACAACAAACAAAAACAGGCAGTGGGATCCTCGCTCGTTCTCGTGGCTGCTCGTTTGCTTGTTTGTCTGTTTGTCTCGTTATCTCTTGATCGTTGCGTTTTGTGAAGTGAAAGTGTTAAAGTGCCCGAATATAATTACTGTTATTATTACTGATGATGATAATATTATTATTGGTATAGTTATTAGTATTATTATTAATAATATAATATCCATTAGTATTATTATTAATGATGGTGAATCCATTAGTACTATTATCAATGGTGGTGATGATATTATTATTATTATTAGTATTTTAGTTATGTAGATTATTTTAGCAATTATTATTATCATATTATTATTATTCTATCAATTATTATTATCATCCATTATTATTATTATTACTATTATTATTCATTATCCTTATTATTATTCATCATTATTACCAGTTCATATATTATTATTACTATTACTTATATATTATTATTACTATCATATCTTATTATTATTTTATCCATTCATTATATATCATTATTATTATTATTACTATTACTTATTTTCATTATTATTATCATAATTATTCTTATTGTTATCATCATTATCATTATTATTATCATTACTATTACTTATTTCATTATTTATCATAATTATCATTATTGTTATCTAATCATCATTATCACTGTCGTTTGTTGCTCCCAGGTTCGGCCAGCGGTGCATGGAGTTCGTGAGGTCGATGCCAGCTGTTCGCCCAGCCTGTAATTTCGGGCCAAGGGAACAGATGAACCAAATTACTTCATTTATTGACGCGAGGTACACGGTTTGGCCATTTCAGGTTGTTGTTGTTTTTTTACTAAATGTTGTGGATACTGGTTTGGTTGGTTGGTTGGTTGTGTATAGATTCCCACGTGTAGATACTGAGTGAAATTATTAGTCAAATTTTTTGAGGTTTGAACGTACGGAAAATGGGTAAATTCTTTCTATTTCCTTAACATTTTTTTCTACTGAAGAAATTTTTACTTACAATCTGTTTTCGTCAGATTGTCAATTCTTTAATTTTGTTATAGATACATTGCATGGGTTTAATTTTACTATATTCTCTTTATTATTTTTTATTATTTTTTTGTTTACTAATGAATGCTTTATATTATCTCACATTTTCATATATGGGTTTAATTTCACTATTGTTCTATATTTATATATATTTTTTCTTTCTTTTTCTTTTTCTTTTTCGTTTTTTACTATATACACATTAAATTGCCATTGTTTCTACTGCTTACAATTTTTTTTTATTTCAAGTATATTACACACTAACTGGAAAGTCTATAACATAAACGTTTTTGCTTTACTTTACAAACTTTTAATTTCATTGTATCTATTTCCCTTGACATTTATCCATGTCTATTGATCTACTGTACGAACTCTCTGATGTCACTAAAATAACTATGATCACTATTCAGTTTCACTAAATGCACTTTACTTGGCTTCATTTCCACCCTTTTACTCTACTTAACAACTCTTTTCATTTCACTTATCAAAAGGCTTTATTCTCGCCCGATTTCTTCATCTTCATCATCACAGTTCGTTTAATATGATCTAGAATGACGTAAGATAACTTACACCCTTTCCTTACAAGACTTAAATCTCACACTTTTCCCTCCACACTGCCTTGACCCCGAAGCTGACCTCCTGTCCCTTGTCGAAGCCTTTGACCTCTCCTCAGATGACGTAGACGTTAGACTTTTCCCTCCAACTGCCTTGACCTCCCGAGCTGACTGTCGAAGCCTTGACCTCTCTAGATGAGTAGATGACACACCTTTCCTTACAGACTTTAAATCTCACACTTTTCCTTCCACACTGCCTTGACCTCCCGAGCTGACCTCCCTGACCCTTGTCGAAGCCTTGACCTCGCCTCTAGATGACGTAGATAACTTACAAGACTTAAATTCAGTTTCCGCTCCACACTGCTTGACATCCCTTGTCGAACCTTAGCCTCTAGATGACGTAGATAACTTGCACTTTCTTACAGATAACTTAATCTCACACTTTTCCCTCCACACTGCCTTGACCTCCCGAGCTGACCTCCCTGTCCATTGTGAAGGCTTGAACCTCGCCTCTAGCTGCACGTAGATGACACACCCGTCCTTAAAGCTTAATTTCTTTACCTCCACACGCATTGAACTCCCGGAGCTGACCTCCCGCTTGTAGGCATTGATCACGCCTCGCCTTTAGATGACGGTAGATAACACCCTTCCTTACAAGACTTAAATCTCAGCTTGTTTGCCCTCCACACTTGCCTTGACGCCTCCCTGACCCTTGACGAGCCCTGACGTCTCGGCTCTAGATGACGTAGATAACTTACACATATTCCTCACAGAATTTAAATCTCACACATCTATCTCCCTCCACACTGCCTTGACCTCCGAGTTTGACACTCCCTGACCCTTGTCGAAGCCTTGACCTCGCCTCTAGATGACGTAGATAATTGCACCACTTTCTTACAAGACTTATATCACTTTTCCTCCACACTGCTTGACCTCCCGAGTTGACCTCACCTGACATAATGATTGGCCTTGCCTCGCCTCTAGAGTGACGTAGATAGACACACCTTCCTATACCAACTTAATCCTCCTTTTCCCTCACACTGCCTTGACCTCCTAGGACCCGAGCTGACTCCCTGACCTTGGACGAAGCCTGAGCTCGCTCCGATCGTCCAAGCAACGTCTACCATCGCGAGGAGGGCCAGCCATGAGGTCCTGTACGTCGAGGGAGCTGAAGGTGACCTTACAGACGGCCTTGACCAGTCACTTGACACACGCCGCACAGGGAGGAGTGGTACCGATTCCTCCAGGCCAGTTCCATTGTTTTCAAGAGCAGGTAAGGGGCGGAGGGAGGATGGAGGGGGGGGGGGGTGGAGTGGAGGGGAAGGAGGAGAGGGAAGGAGGGATAGGAAGGGAAGGGGGGATGGGATGGAGGGGAGGGACAGGAGAGGGGGAAAGGGGAGTGGGAGGGAAGAGAAGGAGAGGGAGAGGGATAGGAGGGGAAGGGGGATGGGGAGTGGAGAGGAAGAGAAGGAGAGGGGGGGATAGGTAAGGGGAGGGGGAGTGGGAGTGGAGTGGGGAAGAGGAGGAAGAGGGAGAGGGAAAACGCGGGGGGAAGGGTGAGGAGGGTGAGGAGGAAATGGAGAGGGTGAGGGAGTGGGAGATGGGAAGGGGAGAGGAGGGGAAGGGAAGAGAAGGGAGAGGGAAGGGGGGATAGGGGGGAGGGGGGGGGACAGGGAGTGGAGGGGCAAGGGAAGGGAGAGGGATAGGAGGGGAAGGGGAAGGGGATGAGGGAGGAATGGCAGAGTGGGAGACGGGAGGGAGTGGAGGGGAGAGAAGGAGAGGGAGAGGGAAGGGGGAAGTGGAGAGGGGATGCAGAGACGAATGGAGGGGAAGAAGGAAGGGGGAAGGGAAGAAGAGGATGAGGGAGGAATGGAGAGGGAAGTGGGAGAGGAGGGGGGAGAGGAGAGGAGAGTGAGGGAGGAATGAGAGGGGGAGGGAGTGGGAGAGAGAAGGGGAGAGGAAGGAGAGGGAGGGTGAAGGGGAGTAGGGAAGGAAAGGGAAGAGGAGAGGAGGAGGGAAGGTGAGGAAATGGAGAGGGAAGGGAAGGGGGGAAGGGAGCTGGAGGGGAAGAGAAGGAGTGGGAGAGAGGGGGGGGAAGGGAGAGGGGGTGGGGAGGAATGGAGAGGGAGAAAGGGAAGGTGAGGAAAGATAAGGAATATAATGAGTAGGGAGGAGGGCAAAGGTGCAGTAATCCTTACCTGTTAATTAAGTATGGTCTTAGATCAAGGTTAGAAAGATTAATGATAATGAAGATAGTGTGAGGTTGACGATAGTGATGCTAATGATGGTGATGACGAGAGTACGATGAGGGAGAAGGGAAAAGGAGTTTGGGGAAGGGGTGGGAGAGGGAGGGAGGAGAGCGGGAGAGAAAGGGATAGAGCAGGAAGAGAGGCAGGGGAACGTGAGAGGAAGAAGGAGAGGAGAGAGAGAGAAGAGAGAGAGAGAGAGAGAGAGAGAGAGAGAGAGAGAGAGAGGGGAAGACGGGAGTATTGGGGATGCAGATGTAGAAAAAATTGTGAACAGAAACTGTACAATGACTCTTTGTTGGATTCACGATTCATGAAATTTGGGAATTTCAACGAAGCAAATGTCAATATCCAGATGGTTTGAAAAAATTGACGAATAGAAAGACAACTTGATAGATAAATAGACATACATGCATCTACGTGCATAGATAGACTGACTGATTGATAAATAATAGAATATATGATCTACGTGCATAGATAGACTGACTGATTGATAAATAAATAGACAAGCAGATCAGATAGATAGATCGATAGATGAATCGATAGATAGATAGACTGACTGATAGATATTTAAACGGACAGACAGATCAGAAAGATAGATCGATAGATAGATAGACAAAGTGATAGATAAGTAAACCGACAGATAGACAGATAGATAGATAGATCGATAGATAGAGACTGTATTGACAGAAAAGTAGACAGAAAGGCAGACAAGTAGAAAAGGAATACACGTATGTAAAGATGAGATCAATAAATAGATAAAATAATTAGATAGATAAAAAATAAATAGCTAAAATGATAAATAGAATAAAAAAATTAAATAGATAAAATAAATAAATAGACAAAAAATAATAGATAGAAAATAGATCAAAGATAAATAGCTAGAAATAATGAACAGATAAAAATAAGATAAAGTAAAAATAGATAAAAGAAATAAATAGATAAAATAATAAATAGATAAAAAATAAATAGATAAAATAATAAATAGATAAAAAATAAATAGATAAAATAATAGATAAAATAATAAATAGAATAAAAATAAATAGATAAATATTAATAGATAAAAAATAAATAGATAAATAAAAATGATAAAAATAAATAGATAAAATAATAAATAGATAAAAACAAAATAGTAGAATTAAATAGATAAATAGTAAATAGATAAAAAATATAGCTAAAATTAATAAACAGAAAAAAAATAAATAGACAAAAAAATAGATCAAGCTACCCAAAACCCAGGAGCTCAATAACTCCGCCCACGCCCTCCTCCTCCCTACTCCTCCCACAGGGACAGCCGCGTGAACGAGCAGCCCGAGCTAGCCGTGATGCAACACGGTGTGGCTTCGGTCAGCAGAAACCGCGTCGCGAGGGCGCTCCCAGGGCTCAACAGGCCGGCTGGGACGACGAGGTGCTGTACCAGGGAGCGCGCAGGGTGGTGGGGCCCAGATGCAGCACATCACGTAAAACGAGTACTGCCCCATTGTGTTGGGTGAAGTGGTTCTTCTTTCTTCTTTTTCTCTTGGGTTTTCCTTCCTTTTCTTTTTTTTTTTCTTGTTTTTTTTTTTTTCCTTTTTCTTATCTTTTTTTATTTTTTCTGCTTGTTTATATTTTTTTTCGCTTTTTCTTTTCTTTTGTCTTCTTTTCTTCTTGTTTTTTTCTTTACCTCTTCTTTTTCTTTTTCTTTTGTTTTTTTTTTTTTTCCTTTTCCTTTCTTGTTTTTAAATGTTTTTTTTCGCTTGATATTCTTTTTTTTTTCGCTTTTTTTTTTCTTTTCTCTTCTTTTTTTCTGTTTCTTTTCTGCTTCCAGTTTTGATTTGGTGTAAGCGAGAATTGTCGCAAAGCTT
>NW_020868427.1:735808-737799 GCF_003789085.1 Penaeus vannamei | reverse complement strand
AAACATATCTATATCATATTATTGGAATATGTAACAACTGTCACATTCTTCGTAAAAATATCCTAGTGTGTATGAATATGTAATTTTAGACATTCTCGTTACCTACATTCTGATCTGTCTCTCTCCCCACACATTCATATGCAATCCCGGGGGCCCATGGTTTTCATTGTTACGTGTTTATTCATCTCTTGCTGTTTATTCATCTCTTGCTGTTTATTTCATCTCTTGCAATAAACAAGCCCAAAAGATACCAAAGTCCGCGCTGTCTTTTCCCCATTCAACAAGGGATGTGTATAACTGGTAACACTTCTTGTCATTCACACAAGCACACACAGACACACACACGCACACGCCCACACACACGCACGCACGCACGCACGCGCACGCCACGCACGCCACGGCACCGCCACGCACGCGACACGCACACACACCACACACCACACACTACACTCACACTCACCACTCACACCACTCAACACAATACACATACACACATACCACACACACACACACACACACACACACACACACACACACACACACGCGCGCACACCGCACACACACACACAACACACACACACCACACACACACACACACACACAACACGTACGTATTCCTTGCCCAGAGTATATATGAATACATACGCATGCATACCTACAAACCATACATTACTTGCACATCTGGTGTGTTTATGTTTGCTTTTGTTTTTGGAGTGTGGTGTGCAAGTGCGCTCCATGTGTATGAGAGAGAGAAGGAGAGAGAGAGAGAGAGAGAGAGAGAGAGAGAGAGAGAGAGAGAGAGAGCGAGAGAGAGCGAGAGAGAGGAGAGAGAGAGCAGAGAGAGAGAGAGAGAGCGATAGAGAGAGAGCGAGAGAGAGAGAGCGAGGAGAAGAGAGACGAGACAGAGAGAGAAGAGAGGAGAGAGAGAGAGAAGGAGAAGAGAGAGAGATGAGAAGCAGAGATGAAGAGAGAGAGAAAGAGATTAAATCAGAGATGAAGAGAAAGAGAGACTGAGAGAAACAGTTACAGAGACAGAGACACTGACAAACAAAGACACAGAGAAAGAGATATAAAGAGAAAGAGAGAGATGAGAGAAACAAAGACAGGGACAGTGCGAGAAACAGAGACAGACACAGAGAGACAGAAACAGAGATCGAGAAACAGAGACAGAAAGAGAGACAGAAACGAGATAAGAGAGTGCGAGAAACGAAACAGACTCAGAGAGACAGAAACAAAGGAGAAAAAAGAGAATGCGAGAAACAGAAACAGACAAGAGAGACAGAAAACAAAGATAAAGATGCGAGAAACAGAAACAGACGAGACAAGAAACAGAGATAAAGAGATTTCGGAAACAGAGATAAAGAGAGTGCGAGAAACAGAGACAGACACAGAGAGACAGAGACAGAGATAAAGAGAGTGCGAGAAACAGAAACAGACTCAGAGAGACAGAAACAAAGGAGAAAAAAGAGAATGCGAAGAGACACAGAGAGACAGGAAACAGAGATAAAGAAGTGCGAGAAACAGAGACAGACCAGAGAGACAGAGACAGAGATAAAGAGAGTGCGAAGAAACAGAACAGAAAGAGACAGAGAACAGAGATAGAGAGAGTGCGAGAAACAGAAACAGACTCAGAAGACAGGAAAAAGGAGAAAAAAGAGAATGCGAGAAAACAGAACAGACACAGAGAGACAGAAACAAGATAAAGAGAGTGCGAGAAACAGAGACAACACGAGAGACAGAAACAGAGATAAAGAGAGTGCGAGAAACAGAGACAGAGAGGACAGAAAACAGAGATAAAAAGAGAGTGCGAGAAACAGAAACAGACTCAGAGAGACAGAAACAAAGGAGAAAAAAGAGAATGCGAGAAACAGAAACAGACACAGAGAGACAGAAACAGAGATAAAGAGAGTGCGAGAAACAGAAACAGACACAAAGAGACAGAAACAGAGATAAAAGAGATCGAGAAACAGAGACGAGAAACAGAGACAGAC
>NW_020868427.1:723308-725808 GCF_003789085.1 Penaeus vannamei | reverse complement strand
GGTTCATGCTCTCTTGGGGCTGGCAGAAGGCGCAGTCGGGTGATTTACATGCATATGGAGATAAATTGCATTAGATTAATGTATTATTGTATCTAAATTTATTTATCTATCTGTCTATATAATCTATATTGTGTGTTGTGCGTGTGCGTGTATGTGGGTGTGTGCGTGTGCGTGTATGTGTGTGTGTGGTGTATGTGGTGTGTGTGCGTGTGCGTGTTGTTGTGGTGTGTGTGCGTGTGTCTATGTGGGTGTGTGAGTGCGCGCGTGTGCGTGTATTTGAGAACGTGTAATGAAATATATAGACCCACATGCTTTGCATAACTAACACGAGGGTAAATAATGCCAAATTGTTTAAACATATTATTATTATTATTTTGGCACGCAGAGCAAGGCAAAATTTCTGTCTGTGAATCCCAAGTTATCGTATACAAAAAAGTAATCTTATATGTCTCTCAGAGATTTCCTCAAATAAAACGACAGACCTCTATGTTTCTGTTCACGCGAATTGTAGGCCTATGCTCCGATCAGTCTATTTTCATGGCGTGGAGTCAAGACCTTCGCCCGAGATTGGTATGAGCAGAACTCGCCCCTGGCATGGCCGGCATGGACTTCCGAGGCCTGGTATGGTCGGAATGGACTTCATTATGTGGTGTTAGTTATGTGGAATCTTTCCCCCAACAATATCAGAAGAATGGCCACAGTTACGGGAAGAAATACACGGAAAGTGAACACAGGAATCCATGCTGTTTTATATCGGGTAAAGCCTTCTATTATCATTTTTTGGTATCATAATAATGGTTTTTTTTGTTGTTGTATTTTTGTTTTTGCAATTATGATTGCTATCATTTAGTTATATGTGTTATTATCATTAGAATAATCATCATCATTATCAGTGTTGCTGCTATTATCGTTGTTGTCATTTAGTTAAACGTATGTAATACAGGTGGATGTTACTGCGGGTTTTCGGACCGAAGTGTAGCGCCAGTGACTGTCTTGCAAGTCACCTCCATTGCAAGAAATGTCAGCGGCTTGCCTTTGGTGTTGCGAAGGGCGCTTGCATACGCAACTCCGAAACTCAGATTTTTTTTTTATGTTGATTTTGAAACAGTGCAGTGTTGATTATTTTTCTTTTTCTTTTCATGTGAAGGGTTTAAGGTAACATTTGTATTCAGGACAAGGACGTGCAATGCATGAACACACACACGCACACACACACGCACACACACACACACACACACACATCCCACCCATCCACTCACTCACCATCCCACCCACCCCCACCCATCCACTCACTCATCCCACCCAACCCCCGCCCATCCACTCACTCACCATCGCCATCCACCCTCCCACCATCCACACCATCCCACCCAACCCCCGCCATCCACTCACTCACCATCCCACCCAACCCCCGCCCATCCACTCACTCACCATCCCACCCAACCCCACCCATCCACTCACTCGCCATCCCACCCAACCCCATCCCACCACTCATCCCACCCAACCCCCGCCCATCCACTCACTCACCATCCCACCCAACCCCCACCCATCCACTCACTCGCCATCCCACCCAACCCCACCCATCCACTCACTCGCCATCCCACCAACCCCCGCCCATCCACTCACTCACCATCCCACCCCACCCCCGCCCATCCACTCACTCACCATCCCACCCACCCCCGCCCATCCACTCACTCGCCATCCCACCCAACCCCCGCCCATCCACTCATCACCATCCCCACCAACCCCCCCCATCCACTCACTCACCACTCCACTCACTCACCATCCCACCCATCCACTCACTCGCCATCCCACCCAACCCCCACCCATCCACTCACTCACCATCCCACCCAACCCCCGCCCATCCACTCACTCACCATCCCACCCAACCCCCACCCATCCACTCACTCACCATCCCACCCAACCCCCGCCCACCACTCACTCACCATCCCACCCAACCCCCACCCATCCACTCACTCACCATGCCACCACTCCACTCACTCACCATCCCACCCAACCCCCACCCATCCACTCACTCACTCCCACCATCCACTCACTCACCATCCCACCCAACCCCGCCCATCCACTCACTCGCCATCCCACCCAACCCCCCCATCCACTCACTCCCATCCCACCCAACCCCCACCATCCACTCACTCACCATCCCACCCAACCCCGCCCATCACTCACTCACCATCCCACCCAACCCCCGCCCATCCACTCACTCGCCATCCCACCCACCCCCACCCATCCACTCACTCACCATCCCACCCAACCCCACTCACTCACTCCCACCCAACCCCCGCCCATCCACTCACCACATCCCACCCAACCCACCCATCCACTCACTCACCATCCCACCCAACCCCCACCCATCCACTCACTCACCATCCCACCCAACCCCCACCCATCCACTCAGCCAGCCTTCCCTTCCCTATCCTTCCCTCTCCCTTCGACCGGGTTGCACGGAAGCCCAAGAGCTGCCTGGCGGGTTCTCCTCCGG
>NW_020868427.1:713308-715808 GCF_003789085.1 Penaeus vannamei | reverse complement strand
TAGAGAGGGGAGAGGTAGAGAGAGAGAGTAGAAAGAGAGGAGAGAGAGAGAGAGAGGAGAGAGAGAGAGAGGAGAGAGAGAGAGAGAGAGGGAGGAGGAGAGAGAGAGAGAGGAGAGAGATGAGAGAGAAGAGAGAGAGAGAGAGAGAGAGAGAGAGAGAGAGAGAGAGAGAGAGAGAGAGAGAGAGAGAGAGAGAGAGAGAACATTTCTGATAGATAACTATTTACCTTTAGATGACAGCAGATATAGAATGAAAACATGTAATTAAAATGATAGTTAAATAGATCTGTTGTGTTTCAGAACTGATATTTTCATTTTAAAAAGTTCATGTATATTTTTTCTTATTAACAGATACAATAGTTCATAAACTTTAGGAAATAATATGCAGTGCTGAGACCTTCTTAGTACATAATTTTTAAAAATGTTATTATTGACATCATTTTCTTTATGGTTCATTGGTAATTAAACCTAAAATAATAGTTAGCTGTAGACTAGTGAAGAGAAACCTTAGGAGACCATTAGAAGAATTAGACATAACGTTAAATGGGGAAATAACTAACATAAGGTGACGGAATCTGGGTTTAAACAAACATCCAGGAACTGTACATGAATCATACATTCTCTTGCCCATTCACACTTAATCACTTTTTCATTATTCAGAAATTGTCGTTTGGTTTTAGCGACATTATAAAGTGATCATGCTGATTGATGTACATAATATAGACTAATTTTAATGATGGAATTGTCATCTTCTTTCTTGTAATTCGATTGTGTTGCTTTTGTTCTGTTTTTGGAGTGTTGCTCTTTGCAGTAAAACAAATGTTTCAGTAATATTGTGAATGTAAGATTTATACTCGTATGGGTTTCTGGATCTGAAGCTTAGTCTGGTACTTTTATCACACCCATTAGTATTTTATTTTTGAATTCCATTTAGATTGGAACAGGAAATCACACAACACAGAGGATAAGATGAAGAAGAAAAGGGAAAAAAAAAGGGTTAAGATACTTGGCTGAGTCAGTGTTCTTATAGTAAGGCTTGTAAAACTGCTGTGCATTTATGTATATAAACATTTTTTTTCTCCTGTTATGAGTTTGGATTCAATTAGATTGCATGGAAAGCATTCCTATGTTCATGTTGGATTTTGACAAGACTTTATTTCATCTTGTTTGTTGCTAGTACTACAGTCACTTGTTAATGATCATTGTTGTTATCCTTTTTTTTTCAAATTAAACTGTTTGATAGCATGGCGATTACCACCTCCCCGTGTGCGCAGAACCCCGAGCTTGTGTTTGATTTCCTGTTGCAGTATTGTGTGCTAATTTTCCCTTCCCTCTTGCTTGCAGGAACTCATTCTAACAGCTCTCTTTGCGGTGCTTTACATAATAGCTAGCATTGTCCAGTTAATCAGCTCTGTCACAAAGCCGCGGCCACCGAGTCGCCTGAAACCCTTCTACATATTGTCGGGGGTAAGTATAGTGTGTAGATTACGCCTCACCTCCTCCTCCTCCTCCCCTTAGGTTGACTGACTGACCTGGCTTCGACACGCTCCTCGGGCCGCTGCTCTCGGGGGACACTTTGCTTCCTCTGTACCTCTCGGTCTTCCGCCCTCGGGGGTGTTCTGGTGTGACCCTTTACCTCCCTTTATTCATTTTTTTTTTATCATTAATTCTCTTTGGTTCCACACCACACACTCCGTTTCCTCAAAGGTCCCAAAGACCTGTTCCTCGACGCTTAAGTTTTAGCCGCTACGAAGGACATATCTCTCTTGCAGGAGCTGCTCAACACCGCCATTACCACTCTGCTCTATCTCATTGCTGTCATTGTGCAGTTCTGCAGTATCCAACAGTTCCCTGGGAGAAACATCGCAGGCGGGGTAAGAGGAAACCCATACCAGACTCCACTGACCAGCCTCCCCCCCCCCTAATCTTACCACGACTAGCATTTCTACTTTAACTGTCTCGTTTTCTCCTTTTTTATCGATTATTAAAAAAACAGAGGTTGTTACGGGATTAAAGGTTGTAAGTGTGTCTGTGTGTGTGTGATTAATTTCTTCGAACAACTCTAGCATATTGTGTTTAATGTAATGTCCAGACGGTTGATTTTAATGACTAAAATTTAGCTGGTTTCGTACTGGTAGACGCAGCATATAGTCTTGTAATTTTCAACTGTAGGTTTTAATCATGATTTGTGTTACTTATCTTAATATTCTAATATGTGTAGTTTGATTGACGTGTGTATTGAACATTTCCATGAGTTATACACGAAATCTGTATGAGAGTGTTGTAAGTAGTGAAGTAACAAAGATAATACATGTGTAATATGCCTAATTCTAATTCGGATCAAGCCAGATAATTTTACTCTGTATTACTGAATGTTAAAGACGAAAGAATGTGTAATTTTGCATTCATGCCTATTCAGTTACAGAAGACCAAATATTCTGTGTAAGTTTATCAGATCTTTACATCTTGCTAATGAGCAGATGGGCACAATTTGATTCTA
>NW_020868427.1:700808-708308 GCF_003789085.1 Penaeus vannamei | reverse complement strand
TCTCTCTCTCTCTTCTCTCTCTCTCTCTTCTCTCTCTCTCTCTCTCTCTCTTCTCTCTCTCCTCTCTCTCTCTCTCTCTCTCTCTCTCTCTCTCTCTCTCTCTCTCTCTCTCTCTCTCTCGCTCCCCTCCCCTTTACCTCAATTTAAGAAAGACATTTCAGAAGCCATCTTCGCAAATATTCAGATACCCAACGTTGACAAACGAATACAACACACGGTCTGTATTGGAGAAAGGGAACTTTGGATGTACATAATCTTGTATAATGTTTGGAGAAATATTGGACCAGAGTTCATCACTGCCACGTCTTGTGCAGCCATCGCCCGTTCTGTGTCAGTTCTGTCGAGCCTTATGAACAGCTGTTGAGCCTTGTGAGGAGTGGAGACCATTTCTTTCCAAGTTAGAATGGACAGACTGAAATTATGTGCTCCTCTTTGTATGTCATCTTGGGTAGCCATCGCCCGTTCTGTGTCAGTTCTGTTGAGCCTTATGAACAGCTGTTGAGCCCTGTGAGGAGTGGAGACCATTTCTTTCCAAGTTTGAATGGACAGACTGAAATTATGTGCTCCTCTTTGTACGTCATCTTGGGTAGCCATCGCCCGTTCTGTGTCAGTTCTGTCGAGCCTTGTGAGGAGTGGAGACCATTTCTTCCCAAGTTAGAATGGACAGACTGAAATTATGTGCTCCTCTTTGTACGTCATCTTGGGTAGCATGTCACTAGGGTGTTACTCTCTAAGACCTGAAGAAAATGTATTAATCCCGATATTAGATTTTTGTGTACTCACTTGGGAGGAAAAAAGGCCACTGTATTTATAACAAACTCATGTCTCTTTTTACCTTTTGTAACTAAAGGCACATATCAATGATAAAAGTAAGATATAGATGCACAATAGAATGATAATTAATCACGGATGGACCATACCTCATTCAAAGTCATTCATCTAATGTAAAATCAAATCCGTTTTTTTTTTTAGTTATCAAGTTGGTCTATGTAGTCTCTAAAGAAATGTGTTTGCCTTCCTATGTATATAATTTCACTTATTTGTTGTTACTGACCACATTCATACTACTTTACTTTTTGCTTAAATCTGTATGAGGATATTCTTAGACATCGGAATATTACCAAGTGAAGAATGAAAATGAAAAAAAACTATGAATAGTGTCACATATTTTTTTCTATCATAGGAAAACCACAGCACAAAATAACGGTCAGGAATAGTAAGCACGGATAGTTTCTTTGTAAGTTATGCTTGGTTATACAGATTGATTTCCTGTGTTCATTGCTTGGAACTATTCAATAAAAGAGGATTTTGTAAAAAAACAACAACTTTAATTTGATCCTGGATTGTCTTATATATTTACCATCTACGATAAACCTGATTTGTGTTTTTTCATACTAATTTAATGATAGTAAATAGTATATGATGATAAAATATGTCCACATATGACAAAAATTTTTTTTTACTTTGACCGTTACAAACTAAAGAAAAAAATAATTACAAACAAATTTCATAAAATCACATCAAGATATTGTAGATACTTCAATTCTGATTAATGTACCAGGCTGTATGAAATGAATACATTCATTCATCTATAAAAGGATAACTTTAAAGGAATAAAATGTAAATTTTGACGCGCTGATAGAGCACATACATTAAACTGATTGTATGCGTGTGAATTTATGAAGTATAATTATTCATATTCTGAAGAACATGTATATGCATGTATATATACAAATATATAAACACACACACACACACACACACACACACACACACACACACACATATATATATATATATATATATATATATATATATATATATATATATATATGTGTGTGTGTGTGTGTGTGTTGTGTGTGTTGTGTGTGTGTGTGTGTGTGTGTGTGTGTTTGTTTTATTTTTATTTTTCATTTTATTCATTTATTTATTTATTTACTTATTTTCATTTATTTGTGTGCGTGTGATCAGTATCTATAAAGGTTGGAATAAAACCATTACTTTAACATCAAATGAATCATTTTATTTGGGACTCAAGTCACAATAAATATACGATGTACCTAAAAAAAATGTGCGCAATCTAATCTCATCTCTAAGACACACGATAGCTTTTGCAAAACGCGTTCATGTAAGCACGGAAATGTGCAGCGTGTGAAACCATATGAACTGTATGCTAAGATAAATATTTTCCGAAGAAAATGGATAACGTTTATTGGTAAATACCTTCCTGTTTTCCCTTGTTACTATAAAAAAAAAGAAATAACCCTTCACAAAATATTTTCCAAAGAAAATTGATAATGTTTATTGGTAAATACCTTCTTGTTTTCCCTTGTTACTATAAAAAAGAAAGAAATAACCCTTCACAAAATATTTTCCAAAGAAAAGGGATAATGTTTATTGGTAAATACCTTCCTGTTTTCCCTTGTTACTCTAAAAAAGAAAAACAAAAGAAATAACCCTTCACAACAGAGTAAATTCAAGGAAAACCAAATTACCTATTAATGAAAAATCTTCACATTTCTTTTCTCGATTATTTTAACAGATAGTACTACACAAAAAAAAAATCCTCGCTGAATTTCTGTTTTGCAAAGAGAGGACACTGTATAAATTTTACAAAAGGTCACGATAAGTAGATAAATAACAATCCAAAGGCCCAATTATAAAACCAAACACAGCCGCCTCTTTGTAAACCGACAGATCGAAAATAAAACAAATCCAAACGGCCGCAAACTGGTCTTTGACGTATCGAGAAAGCCCGCTGCAAATAAATAGATGAATAAAAATTCCCCCCAAAACCCGAAAGGCCCCTCCCAAACCCCGCACCCAACCTGCAGAAGGACAGGACCTGCAGAAGGACAGGACCTGCAGAAGGACCTGCAGAAGGACAGGACCTGCAGAAGGGACAGGACCTGCAGAAGGACAGGCCTGCAGAAGGAACAGGACCTGCAGAAGGACAGGACCTGCAGAAGACAGTGCAGAAGGACAGGGACTGCAGAAGGACAGGACCTGCAGAAGGACCTGCAGCCTTCGCCGCCTCCGAGGACCACGCGCCCCCTACACCCACACGGGCTCGTTCCGCCATGGCTCCAGAGACATCTCGGGGATCAGCGTCCCGAACTTGCACACGGCACGCTTGTTCCTGGGGGGGAGAGGGGGGGAGGGGGAGTGTAAGTCGGGGATATGCAAAGATAGAAAGACAAAAAGACAGACAGACATACACGGACACAGAGACAGACAGACATACACGGACACAGCGACGGCAGACACACGCAAACACGCACGCAGATATCCATATATATTAGGAAGCTTTCTAAGGAAAAGAAGACACATCCCGGCAAATACCATATCCATCAGGCCAAACTTCCAACAACCTAAACAAAAAAACAAAGAGAAAATAAATGAAAATAAAGAAGAAGGAGAAAAAAGGAAAATAAAGAAGGGCAAAGAAGAAGAAGAAGAAGAAGAAGAAGAAGAAGAAGAAGAAGAAGAAGAAGAAGAAGAAGAAGAAGAAAAAGCCACCCTGTGAACACGAAAAAAGGATTCTCCGACTCACGCGAGGTGGGCGTCCACGAAGGCGAGCGGCTGCATCATGTCCAGGTTGGAGTTGTCGCACATGATCCTCGACAGAGTGGTTTTCCTGATCTCCTGAAGCTGCAGCTCGGAGAAGGAGGACTCGAGGCCGCCGTTCTCGTAGTAGAAGCGGTCGCCCAGCTGCGGAGGCGGGCGCGTGGGTGAAAGGGGTGGCGTGTGTGGCAGAAATTGAGCTTAATTTAGGGTTTTCTAACAACTGAGGGGATACGGATGTGTTTATATATATGTATATATAATATATATATGTATATAATGTATATATATATAATATGGATATATGTTTAATTATATTTTGTGGTATTTCTATGGCATTAAGTTGGTTTGCATAATTTAGGGATTTCTAACAACTGAGGGGATACGGATGTGTTTATATATATGTATATAATATATATATATGTATATAATGTATATATCTTTAATATGGATATATGTTTAATTATATTTTGTGGTATTTCTATGGCATAAAGTTGGTTTGCTTATTCTAGGGATTTCTACAACTGAGGGGATACGGATGTGTTTAATATAATGTATATAATATATATGTATGTATATAATGTATATATATAATATGGATATATGTTTAATTATATTTTGTGGTATTTCTATGGCATAAAGTTGGTTTGCATAATTTAGGGATTTGTATAATCGTGGGGATACGAATGTGTTTGAAATATTCTGTGGCATTTCCATGGCATAAAATTGGTTGCATAATTTAGGAAATTGGATATTTTAGGGGATACGGATGTTTGAAATATTTTGTGGTATTTCCATGGCATAAATTTGCTTTGCATAATTTAGGGATTTCTATAACTGAGGGGATACGAATGTGTTTGAAATATTTTGTGGTATTTCCATGGCATAAAGTTGGTTTGCATAATCTTGGGATTTCTATAACTGAGGGGATACGGATATATGTTTAATAATATTTTGTGGTATTTCTATGGCATAAATTTGCTTTGCATAATTTAGGAAATTGGATATTTTAGGGGATACGGGTTTGAAATATTATTGTGGCATTTCTATCGCATAAAGTTGGTTTGCATAAATTAGGTTTTTCTATAACTGAGGGGATACGGATATATGTTTAAAATATTTTGTGGTATTCCTATGGCATAAATTTGCTTTGTATAATTTAGGGATTTGAATAATCGTGGGGATACGAATGTGTTTGAAATATTTTGTGGCATTTCCATGGCATAAAATTGGTTGCATGATTTAGGAAATTTGTGTTTCAGGGGATACGGATGTGTGTTTAAAATATTTTGTGGCATTCCTATAGCATAAATTTGCTTTTAATAATTTAGAGATTTGTATATTTCAGGGAATGCGGATGTGTGTTTGAAATATGTTGTACATCTTGCATATCATAAATATGTGTATTTCTTAGATTTGTATGATTTAAAAGATAAGGAGATTTGAAATATCCGACGGCATGTATGTCACGAGAAAGATCTGTCTGTATATATGACTGAGAAATTCATTTAAATGCAATTATAATGTGAATAAGGTAAACGGACAAATTTGGCGGGAAATCTGAGCCACTGAAATCCTTACAGCTAATGACATTATTATATGTAAACACGATGCTGACAATTAGGTAGTTAATAGAAGGTTGCAATTAAGCAAACAAATATCTCAAACTACCTCTAATATCTACCGCCTAGATGATGACAATTAAGCAGTTAATAGAGTTTGCAATTAAGCAAACAAACATCTCAAACTACCTCTTAATATATCTCCCGCCTAAAAAAAAGAAAAAGAAAAAAAAGAGAATAAGCCCGTTACCCTGTAAATATCTCTCCCGCCTAAAAAAAAAAAAAAAAAAAAAAAAAAAAAAAAAAAAAAGCCCGTTACCCTGTAAATATATCTCCCGCCTAAAAAAAAAAAAAAAAAAAGAGAATAAGCCCGTTACCCTGTAAATATCTCTCCCGCCTAAAAAAAAAAAAAAAAAAAAAGAAGAAAAAAAAGAGAGAATAAGCCCGTTACCCGTAAATATCTCTCCCGCCCTAAAAAAAAAAAAAAAAAAAAAAAAAAAAAAAAAAAAAAAAAGGAATAAGCCCGTTAACCCTGTAATATCTCTCCCGCTAAAAAAAAAAAAAAAAAAAAAAAAAGCCCGTTACCCTGTAAAATCTCTCCCCGCCTAAAAAAAAAAAAAAAAAAAAAAAAAGAGAGAATAAGCCCGTTACTCTGTAAATATCTCTCTCCGCCTAAAAAAAAAAAAAAAAAAAAAAAAAAAGAGAATAAGCCGTTACCCTCGTAAATATCTCTCCCGCCTAAAAAAAAAAAAAAAAAAAAAAAAAAAAGAGAATAAGCCCGTTACCCCTCTAAATTATCTCTCCGCCTAAAAAAAAAAAAAAAAAAAAAAAAAAGAAGAGAATAAGCCCGTTACCCTCCTAAATATCTCTCCCGCCTAAAAAAAAAAAAAAAAAAAAAAAAAAGAGAGAATAAGCCCGTTAAACCCTGTAAATATCTCTCCCGCCTAAAAAAAAAAAAAAAAAAAAAAAAAAGAGAATAAGCCCGTTACCCTCTAAATATCTCTCCCGCCTAAAAAAAAAAAAAAAAAAAAAAAAAAAAAAGAGAATAAGGCCCGTTACCTCTAAATATCTCTCCCGCCTAAAAAAAAAAAAAAAAAAAAAAAAAAAAAGAGAATAAGCCCGTTAGCTCTAAATATCTCTCTCCGCCTAAAAAAAAAAAAAAAAAAAAAAAAAAAAAAAGAGAATAAGGCCCGTTACCTGCTGTAAATATCTCTCCCGCCTAAAAAAAAAAAAAAAAAAAAAAAAAAAGAGAGAATAAGCCCGCGTTACCGTCTGTAAATATCTCTCCGCCTAAAAAAAAAAAAAAAGAAAAAAAGAGAGACTAAGCCGTTACCCGCTGTTAAATATCTCTCCCGCCTAAAAAAAGCAAAAAAAAAAAAAAAAAAAAAGAGAATAGCCCGTTACCTCTCTAATATCCTCCCGCCTAAAAAAAAAAAAAAAAAAAAAAAAAAATAAGCCCGTTAGTAATAAAAAAAAAAAAAAAAAAAAAAAAAGAGATAAGCCCGTTACCTGTAAATATCTCTCCCGCCTAAAAAAAAAAAAAAAAAAAAAAAAAAAAAGAGAATAAGCCCGTTACCCTGAGGCGCGCGAACTGGTCCCCGACGATGCAGAGGAAGGTGTGGCCGAGCAGGGAGCCGGCGCTGGGCCTCTCCGCGATGCCGCCGATGAAAAGGTCGATGTCGTCCACGTGCAGGTAGAGCGACCGCAGCTGGTTGATCACCTGCGGGCGGGGGAGAGGGGTGAGAGGGAGGTGAGAGGGAGGGAGAGGGAGGGAGAGGGGGTGAGAGGGAGTGAGAGGGGTGAGAGGGAGGGAGAGGGAGGGAGAAGGGGGTGAGAGGGAGGGAGAGGGAGGGAGAGGGAGGGAGAGAGGGAGGAGAGGGGTGAGAGGGAGGGAGAGGGAGGGAGGGGGTGAGAGGGAGGGAGAAGGGGGGTGAGAGGGAGGGAGAGTGAGAGGGGGGAGAGAGGTGAGGGAGGGAGGGAGAGGGGTGAGAGGGAGAGGAGAGGGGTGAGAGGGAGGGAGAGGGGTGAGAGGGAGGGAGAGGGGTGAGAGGGAGGGGATAGGGTGAGAGGAGGGAGAGGGGTGGTGAGGGGAGGGAAGAGGGGGTGAGAGGGCGAGCGAAGCGAGGGGAGGGAGGGGAGATGGGGTGAGGGAGGGATGAGGGATGAGAGGGAAGGAGAGGGGTGGAGAGGGAGGAGAGGGGTGAGAGGAGGGAGAAGGGGTGGAGAGGAGGGAGAGGGGTGAGAGGGAGGGAGAGGGGGGGTGAGAGGGAGGGAGAGGGGTGAGAGGGAGGGAGAGGGGAGGGAGGAGGGGTGAGAGGGAGGGAGGGGGGTGAGAGGGGCGGGATAGGGGTGAGAGGGAGGGAGAGGGGGTGAG
>NW_020868427.1:690120-700708 GCF_003789085.1 Penaeus vannamei | reverse complement strand
ACTCTCCCCCCATACCCACGCCCCTCCCTCCCAAGGACGCCCCTCTCACGCCCCTGTCTCCCCCGCAGGTGATCGGCATCTTCTGCATGGCCTGCGCCGCCCCGGCCTGGGACGAACGGCACACACTGGTTCCTCTTCGTCGTCGTCACAGCCTTCGTGTCGACGGCCCTGTGGTGTTTCATCTACCTTCTGAACCTGAAGAGCGCCATCAACCTCCCCATCGACTGGCTCCTCACTGT
Organism: Penaeus vannamei; assembly: GCF_003789085.1. NCBI lineage: Eukaryota > Metazoa > Arthropoda > Malacostraca > Decapoda > Penaeidae > Penaeus > Penaeus vannamei. The sequence continues at coordinate 700,469 of NW_020868427.1, read as the reverse complement.
GAGTGATCGAGGTCGAGGGAAGACTGGAAGGAACGGGGGAAAAGAAGAGGGAGGCGAAGGGGGGGAAATATGCATTTGTTTTTTTCATGTTTTTTTTTTTCCTTTTGGGGATGATCTCCCCTGTCATGTTTGTTGATATGTGTTGAAATATTCATATGTGAATTTTGAAATATGGAAAATATTCGTATATAGATGTTGAAATGTGTATATTTTTTTTGGATTATTTCACTTCGCTTTGATAGCCAGCCAGGTCAGTCAAGATACAAAATAGTTCTGTGTTACTGATTTTTTTTTAGCCATAGAAGTTGATGACTTAGATAGAAACTGTAAAAAAAAAAACAAAATTTCAGTACAAATTCTATTCACATACTGTAGAATCTGCTCTCATTTTCAGTCCAATTACCCCCCAAAAAACAGATTTCCTTGCCATATATATATAATATATTTTTTCTTCTCTCCAATTAGAGAAACACTAATTTTTAGAGTCCATACCCCCTTGGCCTAACCACAGCTTCGTCATGTGGCAAAGGACTTTGAGAGTTTCTGAGTTGAAATTCAAACTAGAGATTTTTTGTGTCACCTTTTTGAGTGGCGAGTAATACAGGAAATGAGTAGGTGCTTGCAGAAGAGCTGATGCTTTTGTGGAGCTAATCTTTGTAGCGACCTCAGTGAGTATTTAATAGCGTAGTAACTAGGGGGAGATAGATTTCGTGCAAGGAAGGCGTTAATGTTAGTCTATGGTGCTGTATATATTTTCTAGTACACATATAACGACATACATTAACGTACTAAACATAATCGTAATATGATATGATATATTACTGTAATATCATATAGTGTGAGTATATGTATTATATTTTGTACCGTGATTGCATGTTGATATGTAGTAATTTCAATACATAATACGTATTATTATAACAGTATAATATTTAATATGTTATATATATAATATATATTATAGTATATGATAATATATACTATATATATATTAATATATATATATATATAAAAAATATATATAAATATATTATATATATTAGATACATCAATACATAATATATATATAATATATGATGATGTATGTATTATCTAAATATATATAATTATATTAAATCATATATATATATATATATTATATATAATAATACTTATTAAATTTATATATGTTGTATAGGTATGTATTGTATATATATAATGTGTTACGTGTGGTTGTAGTAGATTTATATGAGGTCAAATGTTATATGTATATATTTTAATATTATATATATTAATTAAGATATATATTAAATATATATTATTATATAATATTATATATAATATATATAATATATTATATTGAATTAATTGTTTATATGTATTAATATATATATAATTATTAATGTTATATATATTGTATATTATATATGATGATATATGTGATATTATATATATGTATGGTATTAATAGTTTATTTATATAATATATGTGATTATTAATGTATATATAATATAGTAAATAGATATTTGATTATATAATTAACATATATGTGTATTATTATATATATTAACACATAATATATATATATATTATATAACTATATATAATAATATATATATTATTATATATATATATACCTATATTAATATAGATATATTATATATAGTATTATATTATAGTATAATTTATGTGGTGTGTGTGTAGATGTGTGTGAGTGTGTAGTGTTGTGTGATGCGAGGTATGTGATGTTTATCTGTGTGATATATATTTCATATGTATTTGTTACACTATATATTATTGTAGTGTTAGTTGTGTTAGTAGTGTTTTGTGTGTTTGATTGTTTTATTATGTATGTATATGATGTTGATGTGTGTGTGTTATTTTTATATATACACACGCAACACATGCAAACGCTAACCGCAGCTAATACGCCATACATTACGTAACATGAGTACACTATCAACTAGAGTCTAATAAACATCACGCCATATAACGCAAAACGCTCATAATGCAATTACGTATCAAACTTGCACGCAACATTCAACCACTATACATATACATACATAATCTTACCAAAAAACACACACACACACACAAGGCGACCAAACGACTACACAGCACACATCACAACACACATACGCAGCCACAAGAAAAATTTAATCAATCATATAATATTTTTATGGTGGACAAATATAAATATAATATACCTCAGTAATACATTTATACCCTACTTAATTAGCGATATACTATACATATACATATGGTCAACAAGCTATTACGCTCGTATGATCGGTCTTGCGTGTGTATCAATAGTGTGGGTGTGAGATGCAGATACGTAGTTTTACCATAGGTAGTGAAGCTATTAAATATAAAGTGTGTGAATAGGCAATGTGTAAAATTATAAAATATGATCAAAATCTCCTCTGGTCATCACTGTAGTGTAACACTACTCTTACCCTAAGAATTCTACACTAATAAAGAATTTCTCAGTCTCGAGCTGCGCCATACCCTATTACTTCTATCAACTAATCTTTATAAATTAAGCTACTCATAGACAGAGGGCGTGGCATAGTAGATCACTTAATGGAAGCGTGCTATCACTATATAAGTCCTATAATTCCGTAAACAAATCCATAGTTCCATTTATAAATTCTCTTCGATTATGAACCTTAGATCTAATTAAGTTAAATACCACTCAACGTACAGCATTTCTTGCCAAAATCACTCGAGATATAATCTCGGTATATATCTACATATCTGTAAATCCGGTGAGTTTGATTATTTATATTAATAGGAATATTATTGTGAGTATATATACTATATATATAATATATTGTATATATATGTATATATGATTATGATATGTAGCTACCGACTGCCGAATAAGATATTCGTATAATATATACTGAATCTATTAGTAAAAATAATAGATAATTAAATATGCATATTTAATTGAGGTTACTTAACGTAAAGATATCTAATACCTAGAGCATATAATATTAAGATGAATATAAGTATATACTAATCAGATAATATAATGAGTGTTATAACAGATATTGACCTTATTGCTATAGCATCTATAGTTAATTCATGAAAAGTATCAAATTTGTTCGGCTCTTGCCATCAATTTTTAACTAAAACGGTATATATACTGTAATATAATTGCTAAATTGAATTGTGGAAATAAATTCACCCTACCAAATATATTAGAATCTATATTCTACCAACTTAGTAAAATATCATCATCAAAAGTGATGGAGCTTACCTATAATTATGTGTTACCTCAATATTATCCTAAGGTATCAGTGAAGAAGTTAACAAGTCTCAGATATGTAATAGTCATACACCTATATACAATCATCACCACTTTTAAATTTAAAAGATAGAGTTGAATACCTCTGTGGTAAATTAGCTTATATTATATATTATATATATATATATATATATATATAATATATATATATATATATATATATGTCTACATATATATCCGCACCAGATGTCACAACAAAATATCACATTTAAATGACACAGAGCATGTTAAATCACCACAAACCTTCACAATTCACAACCTCACCTCAGATGCACCTGCAACCCCGAAATCTCACGGAATGATTCCATGTCATTTCAAAAAACACAAATAAACTAACTTAACACACAGGTTACATTCTGAAAAGGGTTTTGTGTGCGTGTGTGTGTGTGTATGTGTGTGTGTGTGTGTGTGTGTGTGTGTGTGTGTGTGTGTGTGTGTGTGTGTGTGTGTGTGTGTGTGTGTGTGGTGTGTGTGTGTGTGTGTGTGTGTGTGTGTGCGTTTGCGGTCATGTGTGTGTGCGTGGTCGTGTGTGTATGTGTGTGTATGCGTGTGTGAATTTATTATGTATATACACACATAGACATACATAAATAAATAAATAAATAAATAATATAAATATAAATGAATAAATAAATAAATAGATAAATATATATATATATATATATAATATATATATTATATATATATATATATAATATATTTACATACATACATATATATACATATATATATATATATATATATATATATATATATATATATATATATATATATATATATATTGACACATACACACATACATACACATACACATATGTACACATCTGACATGGCTTTCCAAATCCGATCCTTCTCCCTTCTAAGGGAAACATAAATCAATTGGGTTTATGAACTGTGATTTTACATGCTATTGTTATAACTATAATTTTGTATATATATTTATATATATATATTGCATGCAGTGTGTACTAGGCATGGGCATGTCCATAACCCTTATTGTATCATAAGTGTTCTATGATTTTTTTTAAATTCTGACAATGGATTGGCTGATTGTGCAGTTTGATTTAACCGAGATAAGATTTTCAGTCATTTCGATAAGAAGATAGTAGATAATTATACAGAAAATTATTTTTGATATTATTGTAGTTGTTGCTGTGATATTTGTACTTCAGGTTCTATACTGAAACTGTCAGTTACATTCACTGAAAGAAACTTTTCACCAGTTTTTTTATTGACAAATATCACTTTAATGGACATAATGCCTTTGTAAATGATAAGGATTTCTACTTTTGACGTTTCATTTTTATTTTTTTCCATTTCCATTTGCCTTATTCTTAAATTCTGTAGTTTTTTTTTTTTTTTTTTTAGCATTTTGGCATTTCACGAAAACAAAATAATCTGCTGGTCCTTTGTTTAATCCCTTTTAATGCTCTGTATTTATATTTTACTTTAACCTTTAACAACTGTGAAATTATGCGATGTTCTTGTATAAAAAAAAAACTTACCTGTTCTTTTAACAATCATTGTAAAGAATAGCTTTAGCTGCCTTTAAAGGGAGAGAGGAGAAGAGAAAATAGGAAGTTGCCTTTTTTCATCTGTGCGTGTGTGTGTGTGTGTGTGAATGCGTGTGTGAATGTGTGTGTGTGTGTGTGTGTGTGAAGTGTGTGTGTGTGTGTGAGAGAGAGAGAGAGAGAGAGAGAGAGAGAGAGAGAGAGAGAGAGAGAGAGAGAGAGGAGAGAGAGAGAGAGAGAGAGAGAGAGAGAGAGAGGAGAGAGAGAGTAGAGAGAGAGAGAGGGGGGGAGTTAGAGAGAGAGAGAGGGTAGAGAGAGAGGGGGGGAGTTAGAGAGAGAGAGGGGGGGAGTTAGAGAGAGAGAGAGAGGGGGGGAGAGAGAGAGAGAGGGGGAGAGTAGAGAGAGAGAGGGGAGTTAGAGAGAGGGGGGTAGAGAGAGAGAGGGGGGGAGAGAAGGAGAGAGAGAGAGAGAGAGGGGGGTTGAGAGGGAGACAGGGAGGAGGTAGAGAGAGGGGAGGAGGAGAGAGAGAGAGAGAGGAGTGGGAGGAGAGAGGGGAGGGGGAGGAGTAGAGAGAGGTAGAGAGAGAGAGAGTCGAGAGAGAGAGAGAGAGAGAGAGAGAGAGAGAGAGGAGGAGGAGAGAGAGAAGAGAGAGAGAGAGAGAGAGAGAGAGAGAGAGAGAGAGAGAGAGAGAAGAGAGAGAGAGAGAGAGAGAGAGAGAGAGGAGAGGAGAGAGAGAGAGAGAAAAACATTTCTGATAGATAACTATTTACCTTTAGATGACAGCAATATAGAATGAAAACATGTAATTAAAATGATAGTTAAATAGATCTATTGTGTTTCAGAACTGATATTTTCATTTTAAAAAGTTCACGTATTTTTTTCTTATTAACAGATACAATAGTTCATAAACTTTAGGAAATAATATGCAGTGCTGATACCTTCTTAGTACATAATTTTAAAAATGTTATTATTGACATCATTTTCTTTATGGTTCATTGGTAATTAAACCTAAAATAATAGTTAGCTGTAGTGAAGAGAAACCTTAGGAGACCATTAGAAGAATTAGACATAACGTTAAATGGGGAAATAACTAACATTAAAGGTTAGACGGTGAATCTGGGTTTAATAAACAAACATCCAGGAATAAATCACGGATATAGATGAATACAATAACATCTCTTGCCTCACTACATATCATACAATCTAAACATCNAGAGAGACGAGATGAGAGAGAGAGAGAGAGAGAGAGAGAGACGAGAGAGAGAGAGAGAGAGAGAGAGAGAGAGAGAAATCTTTCTGAAAAGCCCTTAATGATCATAAGCTACCGAGTCTTAGAAAGAGATTATTCTCAGGTGGGCGTGGCGGGGGGGGGGGGAGGGGAGGGGGGAGGGAGGATACCGAGGAGAGGAAGGGGTGGGGGGGGGAAGGAGGAAAGGGGGGGGGGGGTACGACTATCTTGAAACATCTGACTCAGTAGCAAATTAAGGTGATTCTTGAATGGCAATTATTTGTGATGAAGTTAATTAGTTGTTTTGTTCTTCTTTTGGATCGTGGGGGGAGGTCGAGGGGAGGGGGGTGGGGTGGGGTGAGGGAGAGGGAGGAGGGGGAGGGAAGGGCGGTGGGCGTGAGTGGGTGGGCTTGAAGGAGGAGTGAGGGAATCTTTTTTTGGCGGTGTGGATGAAAGAGATTCTGAGACAAAGTGAGGAGAATAAACGAAGGAAGAGAAGAAAACACGATGTAATAATAATAATAAAAAGATAAAGACAAAATAAAAGAAAATGCAAGATAGATAAACAGACAACAAACGAAATAAAAAAAAAGGCACAAACACACACACAAAAAAAAGAAAAGAAAACGCAAAAATAAATGATAATATTCCACATCCAAAAACTGACAGAAATCTTATAACAACATAACATTTTAGTCTAAGATATTTCAAAGGAAATGTTTCTTTTGGGCGTGATGTAAATCCTTAGAAAATTGAGACAGCCGCCCACCCGGCCATCCTGACTGGAGAAATACTATCATGTTAAAATAGAATGTTATTTTTATTGTTATTGAAAGATTTCTGAATTATATTTTTGTTATTGAATGGAGAAATAATATCATGATAAAATAAAATGTTATTGTTTTTGTTATTGGAAAAAATCGGAATTATGTCATTGCTATTGAAAGATTTCTTTATATATTTGTTATTGAAAAAACTCTGAATTATATTATTGTTATTGAAAAGAATTCTTCATGTTATTGTTATTGAAAAAAATCTGAATTATGTTATTGTTATTGAAAGATTTCTTTGTTATTGTTACTGAAGAAAATCTGAATGATGAAATTGTTTTTTATTTCATTTTCAATTTTATTTATTGTTATTGACAGATAATATTCTTGTTTTCAAGTTATTTATCTATTATTTACATTTTATTACATATTAGTCTGAGATACAGAATAGATAAGAAAAAAAAAAAAAAAAAATAGAAATAAGTGGAAAAGGACTCACAAGGCCAACAGGAAATTCAGATTCCCATTTCTGAAAAAAAGGAATGGAAAACGAAGAAAAGGAGAGAATGAAAAAAAGGAAAAAGGGGAGGGAAGGGAAGGGGGGGGCAGTGGAAAGAAGCGAGTAATCAATCAACATTTTCACTAATCTTCTTAATCCGTCGCTAACCAAGTTGATAGAAAAATTCTTAATATCCGTATACTGCGTGTTGGACCCCGTTATAACGAACTTGTTGCAGAGAGGGAGAGAGGGCGAGGGGGAAGGAGGCAGGGAGATGGGGAGGGGGGAAGGAAGGAGAGAGGAGGGAGAAGGGGAGGGAAAAGGAAATGGGGAAGGGGAGGAGGAGGAGGAAGGGAAGGAGGAAAGCAGTAAGAGAAAGATAGACAGACAGACAGACAGAGATAGAGAAAGAGAGAGAGAAAAGATTAATAGATATATAGTCACAAATGTAGAAATATAGAGAGGTGGATAGATTGATAGGTAGATAGACATAGATTGAGAGACATATAGATAAATAGAACGACAGATAGATAGAGAGACAGAGAAGGAGAGAGTAAATGAGAGAGACAAAAAAGAGAAAGAGACAAACATTAAGAAAGACATATAAGACATTAAAATAGACAGACAGACGGACAGACAGACAGACAGAGGAGGTCGACATCTCACATTCCAGCACACTTGCCCCCAAAGTGCCGAGTCACCCCCGTGCAAAGTTCATAAAGTGCCTGTCATCCTTCAGAATCACCAGGGAAGTGTCAGCAAAGTTCCTCAGAAAAGCGGGATGATAATGCTATGAGGATGTGAAAGATTTTTTTTTCTTTCTTCTTTCAATTTTCTTATTTTTTCTCTCTTTTCTCTGGGGATTTTTTTCCCTTTTCAAAAGTATGGTGTATATTCATGTGTTTCGTATTTTTGGTAACGCGTTTCTTTGTGTGTAAGTATATATATATATATATATATATATATATATATATATATATATATATATATATATATATATATATATATATATATATATATATATATATATATATATATATATATATATATATATATATAATATATATATATATATATATATATATATATATATATATATATATTATATATATATATATATACATAGAAACAACACAAACAAAACAAACACACGTACACCAATATACATATATATATACATATTATATACATATATAAATATATATATATATATATATATATATATATATATAATATATATATATATATATATATATATATATATACATAGATCTAGATAGATAGATAGATAGATAGATAGATAGATAGATAGATAGATAGATAGATAGATAGATAGATAGACAGACAGACAGATAGATGCATGTATGTATATGCATATATGTATATATCAATTTACTTATATATAGATATACATATATACGTATATATATATATATATATATATATATATATATATATATATATATATATATATATAAATATGAAGATGGAATAATTCACTAACGCACTGATATGATGAATACATAACCTCTCCGATCGGGATTCGATCCCTCGCCGACGTTGCAGGCAGGTATCTGCAAGACGGCCGCTCTACCACTCGTACACAACCTACTAAAAGGAATGTGCTACCTAGCTTCCAAAGACATTACCTAGATAGATAGATAGATAGATAGATAGATAGATAGATAGATAGATATAGATAGATATATGTATACACACAAACATACACACACAGACACACACACACACACACACACATATATAGATAGATAGATAGATAGATAGATAGATAGATAGAGACATATATATCAATGTTATTTACTTTTTTGTAATCTCTTTAATAGTTTCTTATAATATACCATAAATATTTCCGAAAGACACATATACCCGGAAAAAAAGCATATATTCTCCTAAGAAAAGTTTGAAAATATTTCTAGATTAGTCTCACTATCCATCATCCCTCTGTCAAGATAACAGCGGAGTGATTCCACGGTGAATTATCCTCCGAGTTAAAATCACCGGGACGAGAGATCGACGCTGTCTTGTGAAAATATTATTCGGTTTATGAATGTTTTCAAGATGAATTTTGTCGATTTTTGGTATGGAATGCAATAAATTCCCTTTGATGTTTATTAAATTATCTTTCATTCTTGATATTGGATTATGTTTAATAGTGATATATTATGAAAAAAATAGATGCACGCGCATAAGGTAAACAAACTGAATAAATGCAAGAATAAAAACAGGTAAAGAGAAAGAGATGCAATAAACACGGAGACATAAACGAAGATAAACGGAAGGACATAAAGGTTCCGCAATAAAAGAACAGCTAATGACCACCTCATTATAAAAAGATTGTATCCTCCTAATATGGGATTGACTTTATGGGTCTGCTCTATACGGCCCGACGCACCTCGTTACCATGGCAACCGGGGCATTAGGGCGGCAACAACGGGTAAGTGTTATGGCGATTGCTGTATTCAGGTTGTGAGCGTATGCTTGTATGTGTGAGTGTGAGTGTGTGTGTGTGTGTGTGTGTGTGTGTGTGTGTGTGTGTGTGTGTGTGTGTGTGTGTGTGTGTGTGTGTGTGTGTGTGTGTGTGTGTGTTGTGTGTGGATTTGTTGTATATAGTTTTGCTTGTTTATCATTACAGTATTTTAAATTCTAGCTAATGATCATTGTCTGTATCGTCCATTTGTGCATCTATAACGATGCTATCGGTCTGTCTATCTCTCTATATCACTATATGTATATATCATTTATCACATATTGCATATGTAGCAATAAAAATTTAAAAAATCTAAATTTTTCTGTACTCCTGTGTCTTTCCCAATATACCGATCAATTTATCTATCTGTCTAATTAGCTAAAACTGACAACCATCAATATCGTACTTTATTCAAGCTTATGTCCTTGAATAAAAAAAAGAATGTTTACCTCACTGATTTCAGTGATGTGAAAAAGTCAGTAATAACCCAGTGTTTTGAACCAAAGAAGAAGAAAAAAGAAAAAAAAAACTTGTTATAACCCTTTGTTATTGATCTGTAAAAAG
>NW_020868427.1:677620-685120 GCF_003789085.1 Penaeus vannamei | reverse complement strand
ACAATGGAATAAAGAGATAAAGAGCAGAACAGCTTAAAATTTAGAACAGTTTTGATTTATTTGCGAATGGCAAACCCTAGTACCGCTCATCTCATGTGGATTTGCAGTAAATCATGTTGAACAAATTGCAAATAAAACAACAAAGTGAAAAATATTTGTGTGTTTTCTTTCTTTCTCTTATTGTCAATTTCCAGGTTCCAAGATGGAGAGGTCCAAGATCTAAAAAGTTATGTATGTAAATTAGCAAAACGAATGAAACATTTATTAAGGAATACGTAAACAGATAATGAAATTATATAACTAAATGAAAAATGCGTATATTTTTGTATACTTACAAATATACGTATATACACATTGATTCATATACACAATAGCTCTTCGTGTGTGTGTGTGTGTGTGTGTGTGTGTGTGTGTGTGTGTGTGTGTGTGTGTGTGTGTGTGTGTGTGTGTGTGTGTGTGTGTGTGTGTGTGTGTACATATGAGTATTCACAGGTATCATTACCACCTTAATTACCCTTGTAATTAACCCCCCCCCTCTTACCGCCACCCCTTCGACCACACACAGCACACAAAGGGTCTGATGGTTCAACATAATTAATGAAATAAAGCTCTATATCTACAGAATTTCGTTGTTCATTTTCTTTAAATTAAATAAAGAAATGCGATTTCTCCAATTCTCTATGATATTGATCATAATAGTATTAATGATACTGATAATGATTATCATAATAATAATGATTCTGACGAGAGTAAAGATAATGATGATGGTGGTGATAATAATGAGAATAACAATAATGATAAAAATAATAACGATGATAATGGTAATGATAATAATCTTAATAATAATGATGCTAATGATAATAATGGGAATGATAACAATTATTCCAATAATAATAACAACATGATAAAAATGTTAAAATAACAATAATAATAATAATAATAGTAATGATAATAATAAGAAATATAATAACAGTGATAATGATGATAATGATAATAACAATAATAGCAATACTAATGATGATAATAGAAATAATAATAGTTTTAATAATAATAACAATGATAATAATGATAATAATAAAAATAAAAATAACACTAAAATTAGTAACAACAATACCACTAATAGTAATAACAACAATAGCAATAACAATAATAGCGACAAAGATAATAATAACAATGAAAATGACGTCAACAACAATAGAAATAACCCCCCCAAAACCATATAAACCCATTCTTTAATAAATCGATATCCAATAAATTATAAACCTTTCCCAAGTACACGAATTCGCACGCAAGCGCCGCCCACACTTCCTCCATCAATCATAAGCATCGTTCATCAGTCATCCCAAAGAAACAGCGTTGAAGGCCCAAGTCCTCAGAGTCTACTCCACCAATCAGAACACAGACAAATGATTGACAGTTATTATGATTGGCCAGATACTCTCAATTGCCGGAGTCACTGGCTGTGGCGGGAGAGAACCTCGTGAAGACAGTGTTTGGCGCTTTTTTTGATTTGAAAATGATAAAGGAAAAATCAAGATTAGTTTTTTTCTTCGTTAATGATGTTGAGAGAACTGGCAGTGAAGGTGAAACGTGACTACAACATTGCTGATTTAAAAAGCGCAAGTATAGACTTACACATACAGTATATGCATATATATATATATATATATATATATATATATATATATATATATATAATAATATATATATATATAATATATATATATATATATATATATATATATATATATATATATATATATATATATATATATATATATATATATATATATATATATATATATATATATCATATATATATATATATATATATATATATATATATATATATATATATATATATATATATATATATATATATATATATATATATATATATATATATATATATATATATATATATATATATATATACATATATATATATATATATATATATATATATATATATATGTATATATATATATATATATATATATATATATATATATATATATATATATATATATATGTATATGTATGTATGTATATATAGATAGATGGATAGATAGATACGTATAAGGGATAATAATAATAATAAATAATAATAATGATAACAATGATGAGAATTATAACAATAATGAAAATTAGTAATAATACCGATGATAATAGCAATAATGACAATAAGAATAGAAATGATAATGATAATAATGACAATAATAATGGTAATAATGATAACAATATTAATATAAATGATAATGATGATAGTAATAATAATAATGAAGATAAGATGATAACAATAATGATAATGAAATGACAGCAACAATAACAAAAATGATGATGATGATTATGATGATAATAACAATGATAATGATAATAACAACCATAATAATAACGACAATAACAATATTAGTGATAATCATCATTACTATAAAACTAACATTAATGATAATAATAATAATAACAATTGTAATAATAATAACGATAACAACAAAAATAACAATGATAATAATCATAGTAATAATGTTAATAAAAATGATCATAATAATAATGAAAACAAAGATAGAGTAATAATAATAGTAATAATAATATTATTGATAATAACAATAATAACATCAATTATAAATAATAATTATGATGACATTAATCATTATTATCATAATGATAATAACATTAGTAAAACAAGAGTAATAGCAATAATAATAACAACGAGGACTTTGATTTTAATGATAACAATGATAAATATAACGATAGTAACAATAACAGCAATATAACAATTTCTTCTCATAATAATATAATAATAATAATGATCATAATAATAATGAAAACAAAGATAGAGTAATAATAATAACAATAATAACATCAATTATAATAATTATGATATTAATCATTATTATCATTATCATCCTAATGAGAATAATAGTAAAAGAAATATTAATAGCAATAATAATTATAATAATAACTTTGGTCTTAATGATAACAATGAAAATATAACGATAACAATTATAACAGCAATATAACAATTTTTTCTCCTCTTGAGGTTCCATGCTAGCCTCCCATCTCAGCCGAAGGAAGATGAATATGGCACTAACATTTCAAATCCTCCATATTGGCCTTTTGGATCTACCAATAAGCGACTCCCCTCCAGAAATCCAAACATGCAGATCGGCTAATCCTTCAGAATTGTGACATCCTATCCCGGCGCCAGAGGTACGATAAGACCGGAATCTTGCGTACGATATCTCGACGTTCCCGAGTGGTATCGATCGCCAACGTCGCGCCGGGAGGTTTGGAGGTATGTCGGGTATCGTTTTTAAGACGTTTTATTTAAGTGACGGAGTTCGAAAGGGATGTAAAAACGTGTCTAAGCCGACCCGCGCATCTGGCAACCTCGTTGGGGTACCTGGGCTGATCTGTCAGAAGCGTCAGCTGATCCCAGAGAACTCGGAGAGGTTGGGGCTCCCATTGGCCCATCGCGGCCGACAGCTGACAAGCCAAGACGGATTAGGGAAACCATGCAGAAATGAATGCTTTTGTCTAATTCTTATTGGTTCCCCGCGTACAACTCCGCTGACAAGGGGGAATTGATCGGGTGCGAGAGCTGGAGGGTGGGGGTGGGGTAGGGGTGGGTAGAGATAAGGGTAGGGTGGGAAGAGAGAGATAGACGGGAGGGATAGGGTGAGGGAGTGTGGGAGATGTGGCATAGCGAGGGAAGGGAAGGAAGGGAGAAAAGGGTGGATGGATGGTGGAATAGGAAGGAAATAAGAAAAATATACTAAAAGAAAAAAAAAAGCAATACTCAGAAAAAGAGAAAATACGGAGGAAAGTAATAAAAGAACAGAGAAAGAGAAGATAATAAGAAAATAGAATAAAAAAAGGAAAAGGAAGAGAGCGAAAAGAGAGAGACGAATAAATAGAGAGACACATACATACAGCCAGACAGAGAGATAGAGCAGAGACAGAGAACAAAAGAACTGAAAACACCATTTAGCAACCCAACGGCATGTGTGTGGGTGTCGTAAGCAAACCCACAGCCCTTACAGAACCACTCGCTGCGAGAACCATAGCCGCTCTTCACACCAGACCGAAACTCCCACAAGGATAGTAATAATAATAAAAAAAACGAGAGATCAAAAGACAAGGCGGGTTGGAGATACCACTCCATCTTAGTTTGTTTTGGCATTCAAGACAGTCTTCTCGTCCTCTTCTCTTCTACTCTTGCTTCAGTCCCTCTTCTTCCCCCTCTCCTACCTTCTTCCTTTCATGTCCTCCCCTTGTCTTCTATCCCTTCCCCTACCCTCTCCCTCCTTCCTCTCCCCACCCCTTCTCCCCCCCACCTACCCTCCTCCTCCCTTCTTCCCCTACCCTCCCCTCCCCTCCCTTCTCCCTTCTCCCCCTACCCTCCTTCTCCCTCCTATCCCTTCTCCCCTCCCCTCCTTTCTCCCTTCCCCTCCCTTCTCCCCTTCCCCCCCTTCTCCCTATATCATCTGCAACGAGATAATGATACAAGTCTTCGTCTCCTTCTCCTGTTCTCTCTCTCTCTCCTCTTCCACTGCCTTCACTTTACTTTTTTCCCCCTCTCTCTTTTTTTTCTTCTCCATATTATCGTGGTTCTGACGTTTGTTTACATCTGGCGCTGGTCTTGGTGTCACATGGCGTCAAGGGAAGTGAAGGACGTCAATATTTGGCAGAAACGTTTTCAACAGCTGGTAATAGCATAGTATATTGTAATAAAACGTTGGTAGGACGAAGACACAAATCATGAATGTCTAAATGGTAAAAAAAAGAAAAGAAAAACAGTAAGCAACGAAAAGAAAATTATTTTTGATGGAAGAAATTGTTACAGAATCAAATATCGGTGTTTCACTTTTGCCTGTCATATGACGTCTGACATCGGAGTAAAATACCACATATCATTATAGAATATGAATAACAATACACTGACCAATAACACAATACACACAAATCAACAACAAAAACATAAACAAATAAAGAATAAACCAAAAAACAAGATCAAATCATAGAACACAATACACCAACACATAACAAAAAACAAACAATTACACCAAATCCCCCCCCCCCCCCACCACCACCAATACCACCACAAACCACAACCAATAAAAACCACAAAACTAATCATATTTACAAAACCAGCGACCATCTACCCTGCTGCCCTCTTCTCGTCTGTCATGAGGACTGGGATCGCCGTATGACACCACATGTCAACACAGAGTCTGTTTTTACAGTTCGCGGCAAGGAGAGATGCGTGATGTGCTATTCTTATCTTTTGCTCAAGGAAACCCGGGGAGATTCTTGTTTCGTTACGGCGAGACACTTGAATAAATAATTGAATGAGGGCGAATCTCTTGTTTTGGTTTTGTTATTATTATTATTATTATTATTATTATTATTATTATTATTATTATTATTTTCATTATTATTATTATTACTATCATTGTTATTATTATTATTATTATTATATTATTATTATTTATTATTATTATTTTATTATTATTATTATTACTATATTTATTATTATTTATTATTATTATTATTATTATTATTATTATTATTATTTATTATTATTATTATTATTATTATTATTATTATTATTACTATCATTGTTATTATTATATTATTATTATTATTATTATTATATTATTATTATTATTATTATTCATTATTATTATTATTATTATATTATTATTATTATATTATTATTATTATTATTATATTATTATTATTATTATTATTATTATTATTATTATTATTATTATTATTATTATTATTATTATTATTATTATTATTATTATATTTTCATTATTATTATTATCATTATTATTATTTATTATTATATTATTATTACTTATTATATATATTATTATTATTTATTATTTATTATTATATATTATTATTATTTATTATTATTATATTATTTATTATTATTATTATATTGTTATTATCATTATTATTATTATTATTATTATTATTATTATTATTATTATTATTATTATTATTATTATTATTCATTATTTTTTGTTATTATTGTTATTTATTATTATTATTATATTATTATTATATTATTATTATTATTATTATTATTATTATTATTATTATTATTATTATTATTATTATCATTATTATTATTATTACTA
The DNA here is from genome assembly GCF_003789085.1 of Penaeus vannamei. Taxonomy (NCBI): domain Eukaryota; kingdom Metazoa; phylum Arthropoda; class Malacostraca; order Decapoda; family Penaeidae; genus Penaeus; species Penaeus vannamei. The sequence goes on along the minus strand of NW_020868427.1, from coordinate 678,965 downwards.
TTATTATTATCATCATCATCATTATTATTATCGTTATTATTATTATTACCATTATTATCATTACCTTTGTTATCATTATTATAGTAATTTTCAATCATGGTTATCTCATTCATTAATAAGGATTATGTTGATGGTTATACTTCTAACGAAATTGGTGATAATGTTGACATAGATGATAGTAATGGTAATAACAGTAATAGTAATACTGATAATGATACGAGTAATAGAAATGCTAATGAGACTACTACTGTTACTACTGCTAATAATAAGGATGATGATAATAATGATTATTAATAGCAGTAACAAAAATCAAATGATAATAATGATCATAATGGTGATAATGATGATAATGATGGTGATATTAATGATAATAGCAAGAACAGCAATAATAATAATTACGATAAAAATGATAACCATAACAATTATAATGGTATGAATAACAATAACAAAAATAATCATAATAATGCCAATGGCAATAATAAAAGTAGATATAATAGTAGCAATAGTAATAGTAATAATAATACAGTATAATTATTACTACTGCTAACAGTTATAATGATAATAATGATAATAATAATAATAATAAAATGATGAAAATAAGAATGATAATTATGAGTGCAATAATGACAGCAAAAATAATAAAAATTATAACGATAATGATAATAATGATAACCAAAAAATTAATAATAATAAATGAATAAAATTATAGTAATAATAATAATAATAGTAATCACACTGATATTGATAATGATGATAATAATGAAAAAACAGAACTAATAACGATGATAATGATGATGATGATGATAAAAATAGAATAATAATAATAGTAATAATAATAATAATAATAATAATAATAATAATAATAATAATGATAATAATGATAATATTAATAATAATAATAATAATAATAATAATAATAATAATAATAATAATAATAATAATAATAATAATAATAACAATAATGATAATAAAGGCAATAATAATAATAATAGCAACAACAACAACAACAACAACAACAATAATATAATAATAAATAATAATAATAATAATAATAATAATAATAATAATAATAATAATAATTGTAATATCAATAATGATAATAATAATAATGATATTAATAATAATGATAATAGAAAGAATATTGATAATTATAATGAATATGATGATATCAATAATCATGATAATAATAATCATGCTGTAATGATAATAACTGATAACAACAATATCAGTAATGATGCTGAAGATCATATCAAGAACACCAATAATAGTAATAATGGTCATAATAATGTCAGTAATGATGATGATAATAATAGCTATACAAATATTGCTAATACCAATACTAATA
>NW_020868427.1:667620-670120 GCF_003789085.1 Penaeus vannamei | reverse complement strand
TTTCAATTTTGTTTTTCAGCCAATACACCTTAGATAAACATCCTCTTTCGAATAATACCTAATTTACATGAATCAACATTAAGGTCCGAGTTGGTTTATTGTGATTTCTTCCCTCCAAAATACTGTGGAGTACCGTCTTAAGGAGGAGGAGAACGATTGCAGAATTCTTCTACCGGTCTGTGTGTGTGTGTGTGTGTGTGTGTGTGTGTGTGTGTGTGTGTGTGTGTGTGTGTGTGTGTGTGTGTGTGTGTGTGTGTGTGTGTGTGTGTGTGTGTGTGTGTGTGTGTGAGAGAGAGAGAGAGTGAGTTTTGTGTGTGTGTGTGTTAGTAATAGTACACTATTCTTTTAAACTGTTTTAGAAGTGTATGTATGTATAATTACAGATTATAGCCTCAATATTTTCTATTTTCCCTTTGATATAATGTATATAATTTGAGCAAACCAAATCACTTTATAGATCTATAATAAAATTAGTATGAGCATAGTTTCTAACGTAATCATATACCTCTGAGTAAAGAAAAAAAAAATAAGGATTATATTACCATACTATAAACCGACGAGAGACTATTTCATTTGAATATTCCGCCCATAACTTTGAATTTCCTCGTATATTCACTCCCGTCTAAACTATGCGGACGTTTCTGAAGACGAATTTGAAGAGAAAGTATTTTCTGGGAAATTAATCTAGAAAAAAAAAAAAAAAAAAAAAAAATACATTCTAGATACCATAATACATTTAGATTAATATTATGAACGAACTACGTATCTAATTTCCTTGTTTCTTTCTCTCATTCCTGATAGTTTTTTTTTCTGTCACAAAATTCTAATGATTGAAATAACATCCCTTTATATTTCTTCTCAATATCAAAACGTTAATGGAAGCCAATATAATTATCATTTTTGCCTTCGAGTGCCAACCTTGATGCTTGTATTTTCACGTCATTCCGCCTTCATTAGTGCCCCTTGACTGAATAAGAGTCCTATGTATTTATTGTATTTTTTGTGTGAACATGAAAGCCGTGCACATACCTCATTATCAAATAACTGGCGTGCGTGAATGAGGAGCTTCAAGGATACTGGGAATATGTTATTTGTAAATATCATGCAGAGATACAGCTGAATTCATTTCTAACGGTGACTGACAAATATGAATGCATGTGAGTGTGAAATTTATGTTCACACGCACACACCAGTGAATATTATTCCCTTGCTTACACATAATATATTCAAAGAATGTGAATGTATGTGCGTATGTATGGCTATATATCTATATTTACACACACACACACACACACACACACACACACACACACACACACACACACACACACACACACACACACACACACACACACACACGCACACACACACTCACTCACTCACTTGTATGCATCTATATAATTTAATTCGTCCCTCCAAAGTCAAAATGTGAAAGGTATACTTTTAATATTCTTCACCCTTGTGATCGAAGGGCGAATTCCACCCATAGTCCGCTGCCAGACAGCGTAGATTCCCTTTGTGTTCCTAACTCACATCATATGTCTGTTCTTCGTCTAAATATCTACTGTATACACATCTTATTAAATGTAATTACTGAGGTTATTATTACTATTATTAGCATCATCTCTTTGACAAACACTAGTCCCTTTCTCCACAGTATCTTTAGGGTGATTAAGGTTTCCACGAAGAGTCGGTTGCCTCTGTGGGTCACGTCCTTGGAGGTGGGTCCCTTCGCCGTACCCTAAGGAGCGGTGACGTCGAGTATAAGTAGTATTTCCTTTCTTTGGCTGATGGACTTGAAGGACTACCTCTCCGTTGTAAGTCTTCTTCCTTCCTTCCCGGGATGACTAGGGACCAGAAATTTTCTTTTCTGCATTTTCTTTCTCAAAAGTTTCTTAATTTTGACCAAAATTTCTTTTATTTTTTTTCATTTTTTCTCTTCTTCATAGTTGCACCATGAGGTCATTTCTGCATTTATTTCTTCAAAAGACCCTTAATTTTAACCAAAATTTCATTTCTTCCTTTTTTTCTTCACAGTTGCACCATGAGGTCACTTCTGCATTTCCTTCCTCAAAAGTCCCTCAATTTTGACCGATTTTTTTTCTTCCCTTTTTCTCTTCTTCACAGTTGCACCACGAGGTCATTTCTGCAATTTCTTCCTCAAAAGTCCCTTATTTTTTCACCAAAAATTTCTTTTCTTCCATTTTTTCTCTTCTTCACAGTTGCACCACAAGGCCACCTGCAATTTCTTCCTCAAAAGTTCCTTAATTTTGACCAAAATTTCTTTTTTTTTATAGTTGCACCATGAGGTCATTTCTGCATTTCCTTCCTCAAAAGTCCCTCAATTTTGACCAAAATTTCTTTTCTTCCTTTTTCTCTTCTTCACAGTTGCACCACGAGGTCACTTCTGCATTTTCTTCCTCAAAAGACCCTTAATTTTGACCAAAATTTCTTTTCTTCCTTTTTTCTCTTCTTCACATTGCACCATGCCACTTCATTT
>NW_020868427.1:630120-642620 GCF_003789085.1 Penaeus vannamei | reverse complement strand
GAGAGAGAGTGAGTGAGAGTGAGAGAAAGAGAGAGAAGAGAGGGAGGGAGAGAGAGAGAGAATGACAGACAGATAATGAGAGAGAGAAAGAGAGAGAGAGACAGAGACAGAGAGAAATAAAGAATGAGTGATTGAGAGAGAGAAACAAGTATAGACAGGCAATAAGAGAGAGAAACAGAGTGCTAAGAAAGAGATAAAGAAAAGAGATAAATACAGGAAGATAGAGAAGGATAGAAAAAGGAGAATAAAGGATACCGAAGAAATGGAGACTCTTAGGGGGTCCTTCTGTACTCCCTCAAGTTGGGGGGGCGGGGGGGGTAGGACAGTGGGGGTAGCGGGAGGGGGATGGGAGGGGGAAGGATAGACAAGAGAGGAGGGATGGGGGTCCTCGCTATCACGTGGGGGATCTCTTGTTCCTGCGTAGGACCCCCTCCTACGCTTTTCTCCTTCCATCATCTCTTCTACCCTCCCCCTCTTCTTCCCTGCTTCCCCCTCGCTTTCATCCCCTCCTTCTCATCTGTTCTCCCTCCCTCTCTCCTCATGACCCCTCATCCTTCTCCCTCCTCTTCCCCTCTCCTTTACCCCCCTCTCTCCTTTTCCCCAAATCCCCTCCTCACGCCTTTCCCTTTCCCCCCTCTCCATACCTGTTTCTTCTTCCCCTCACATTACCCCCCCTTCCCCCTCTATCTCTCCTATTCCCCCCTCTCATTTCTTCTCCCCCCTCCCCTCATCATCCCTCACCCTTCTCCTCCTCTCATCTCCCCACCCCTTCCTTCTCCCCCTCCTCCCTTCTCCCCCTTCTCTCCTCCTCCGCTCTCCCTTCTTCTTCTCCCCCCCCTTCACCCCCTGGGCAGCCTCCTCATGAGACGCAAGTAGTCGCCTCTCATCTCATCTCATCGGATCACCTGTGTTGGTTGGAGATGATAATCATTTTTATCCCGTGGGGGGTGTGATGATGGATCAATTCAGGGGGGAGGGGGTGGGGGTGGATAGGGGGAGGGGTGGGTTGAGAGTTGGGGAGGGTGGATAAGGGGGAGAGGCTGGTTGGGGGTTGGGGGGGAATGGGGAGGGGTGGATTGGTGGAAAGGGGTGGGTTGGGGGTTAGGAGTATGGGTTGGGGTATGGGGAGTCGGGGCAGAGGCTGGGGTATGAGGGGAGATCAGGGGTTGGGGTATGGGGAGGTGGCAGGGGTTGGGGTATGGGGAGGTTATGGCTGGGGTATGGGGAGTAGGGGCAGGGGTTAGGGTATGGGGGGGGCAGGGTATGGGCAGGGCGGGCAAGGGTTGGGTGGGGAGGGGGAAGGGTGGGGGGAAAGAAGGAGAGGGATGGAGGATAGAGGGGAACGGAAGGAGATAGAAACAGGTAGAGAGATAAAGGGGGAGAAGATTAAATAAGAATATAGGATAAAAAAGAGGAAGACTTGTAAATAGGAATAAGGGAGACAGATAAGAAAGCACAGTAAGATAAAGAGAGCAGGGAGAGATTAATACCAAGGGGGAGTGGCTTAAGGGAAAGAGGAAGGGGGATGGAAGGCAAGAGTATAAGGAGGGGAAAGGGAAGGAAAGAAAGTAGGAGGGGGGAAAGGGAAGGAAAGAAAGTGGGAAAGGGGAAAGGGAAGGAAAGAAAGTAGATGGGGGAAAGGGAAGAAAGAAAGTAGGGGAGAAGGGAAGGGAAAGAAAGTAGGAGGGGGGAAGGTTAGGAAAGAAAGTAGGAGGGGGAAGGGAAGGAAAGAAAGTAGGAAAGGGGAAAGGGAAGGAAAGAGTAGGAGGGGGAAAAGGAAGGGAAGCGAAAGAAAGTAGGGGAAAAGGAAGGGAAGAAAGTAGTGAGGAGGGAGGGAGGAGAAGAAAGAAAGTCTTAAGATTAGAGTAGGACAGGGAGGGATAGGAGAATCAGGTTAGAAGGGACTACTTACCTTAATGGCAGGTTTAGTTTTTAACTGTCTCAATAATATTTTATATTTGTGTTCAGCACGTAAGTTATAGTCCCTATAGAGAAGACCCAAAGGTAACTAGACCGAGAAAAAGAAAAAGGAATGGATTAACAGAAAAAAAAGAAATGGAAGAGAAAGAGAGAGAGAGAGAGAGAGAGAGAGAGAGAGAGAGAGAGAGAGAGAGAGAGAGAGAGAGAAGAGAGAGAGAGAGAGAGAGAGAGAGAGAGAGAGATAGAGGAAAGATAGACACAAAGACATTCAAACAGACAAACAAACCTAAATAAGAAAAAGAAAAAAGAAAAATCAACCAACACCAAACAAACAAACGAACACAAACGAAAGAAAAAGACCCCAAACCGACCGAAACGAACGAACAGAGAGAGAAAAAAAGTGAAGAAAAAGAGAGAAACCTCGGCCCACCCTCGGCCCCTAGAACGCCCGCCGTATTACCATATCAGTTTACAAGTAAATCGGGCAATTTCCATCTCGTTCCTGATTGGCTGATAAATGGCGAAGGACGAATTAAGCGGACCAATGAGCGAGCAGCCTTGTCACCAGAATGAGTGATCACCTAAACATGGAAATTAAAGGAGTTACTAATTTTTCGCTTCAGAAGATCAACTTTCCTTATCGTTGATTGCTTCGTGGGGGGTGGGGGTGGGGGGAGGGGTGGGGAGATGGAGGTTGGATAGTGCATGGAGTTGGCAGTTGGTCAGGGTTGCAGCAGCACGGGAGGCTGAATAGTTTAGGATTCTTGATTTTTTTTTTAAATCTGAATCTTGAATTGAGAACGATTTTGAACGAAGATTTACGGGAATGAAATTTATAATTGATGTTGATTTTTAGTTACAAGGATATTTGTTATTCGTTACTTTATTTGTTTATACCGTTTAGTATCTATTATATGCAATAAAGATCAATTAAAACCAAGATTTTCCTCGTTACTTAATCATAAATCATGTATCTCCATCTTGTTTGCATATAAATGACAATGGTCTTCCCTTAAGCACCCCCCCAAAAAAAAAAAAGAAAAAAAGCAACCCTCCCAAAAAAAAAAGAAAAAAAAAAAAAAAAAATATGAAAATGAAATCATCTTTCATAATGATTCGGAGTTCCTTTTTACGGTCAAAAATTGCCGAAAGAGAAATTGTACAAAGGCAGTCGAGGTTTATCGTGCCCACCTTGTCAAACACTGCGCTGGGTGGACAGGTTATCGCTCAGGTTTTCTCGCTCTCTTTCTCTCTCTGTCTGTCTCTCTCTGTCTGTCTGTCTCTTTGTCTGTTTGTCTGTGTCTGTTGTTCGTATGTTTGTCTTTCTCTGTCCACTTGTCTCTCTTTCCTTTTTATTTTTTATTTTTATTTTTTTCTGTTTGCTTATCTTTGTGTCTGTTCGTTTTTTTCTGTTTCTGGTTCTCCTTCTCCTCCCTCTGTCTGTTAGCTTGTGTCTTTCTCAGTCTATAAAAAGTGTTTTCCCTTCTCTCTGGTTTCAACTCCTCTTCTTTCTCTCTCTCTCTCTCTCTCTCTCTCTCTCTCTCTCTCTCTCTCTCTCTCTCTCTCTTCTCTCTCTCTCTCTCTCTCTCTCTCTCTCTCTCCTCTCCCCCCTCCCTCTCCCAGAATCTATTGAATGAGTTCATCTACCTATCCTAATGCGTATTTTTATTCACCTATAGACGTGTTTGTGTATGTATCAACGCGTTTTCCTTAAGTCATAATCCGGGCGTTCGCCATAGGCTTAGAAAAAAACGCTTTGTTGACATCCAGCGCATTCATCGCATTCATCTCTCGGCAGCCAGTCACGCATGCATGCAGATTAAGCCGTGTGATTTGTGTTTTCTAACCTTTCTGACTATCTTATTCTTTCGCGTATTTTTTATTTTTTATTTTATTTTTATTTATCGTCTTAGTCATAATAAAAGGACGAAGTGGGGATGTAGAGTTAAAGTGGGAATCAGAATAGAGAGAGATTAAGAAGGTTGTGAGGTTGTGAACGAAATGTTTACATGCTAAGGTGTGACTCTTGGATTAGCGTTATAAGGAACGAAGGGTTATATGGGGGGGGGGAGCGGAGAAGGTAATAAAGAAAAGCAAATAAAAAACTTATTATTATTATTATTATTATTATTATTATTATTATTATTATTATTATTATTATTATTATTATTATTATTGCCATTGTTATTATCATTATTATTACGATCATTATTATTTTTTTTATCATTATTATCATTATTGTTATTATTATTATTATTATTATTATTATTATTATTATTATTATTATTATTATTATTATTATTATTATTATTATTTTCAATATTCTCATTATTATTATTATTTGTGTTTCTTATTGGTGGGCTTAGATTATTTGAATTTCAAACATTTTCATTTCCTTTTCTAAATTTAAACTTTTAATTGTCCATTTCTTAATTTTGTTTTATATCTTTTTTTCATGAAGATCAATGAATTGTTGTTATTATTCCTTATCACTTTCCAGATGAGATGATAATGTTATAATCTTTGTCACTGATTATTGGTGGTTATTGTAAGGTAAGTCTTTAATAATGTTATTCTGATTATTTTTTGTTTTAATACCATTTATCATTTTAACCATTGTTATTATAGTTGCTGTTTTTATTGTTTTTATCACCGTTATTATCTTTATTATAATTATTATTTATATTATTATCATTGCTGTTGCCATTACGCTCATTATTATCATTGTCATTATTACTATCATAATGATAATAATGATGATAACAATGAATGATGGTAATAAATATTACTATTATTATCATTATTATCACCATTATTATTGTTATCATCATCTTTGTCACCATCATAATGTTTTCCTCACCATCATTTCTTTATCCTTATTATCATTATCATTATTAATAGTATCATTATCATTATCGTTATCACTTTCGCAATCATGATCATTATCATTATTATTATCATTATTATTATCATTATTATTGTTATTATTATTATTGTTATTATTTTATTATTATTATTATTATTATTATTATTATTATTATTGTTATTACCATTATCATCTTTATCATATTCTTAAATTAATAACTTTATCATAATAAGCAAGATTTATATGTTCTACCATTAATTCTATTATCTTATATCTATATGTACCCTAAAATCACTTTTTATGTAATGAGAATAACCACTGTAACAAATGAAAGAAAGTGTTTTGAATTTGAATTAGAACATTGTTATTTTCCCTAGTGTTATTGTTGTTCGTCTAAATATTAGCGTTACCAGTGTAACGGTAATAACGCAATTATTGTCATTATAAATGCACAAATCATAATTTTTCTTATAAGCTAATCAAAATGGTCACTATAATCTGCATTCGTATATTATTACAATGAATATCATCATCATCATTATCATTATCACTATCGTCATCATCATGATCATCTTTATACAATATTACCAATACGAATTATCATTACCATTCTCTAAAACAATATCATTATTAGGAAATTTCTCACTATCATACCCCTATTTCCAATTTTTTACAACGAAACATTATAAAATCCTCTCGCATCCCCATCCTTCTCTATACATTCCTCCATCCCTCTCCTCTCCCCCCTACCCATCGCCCCCACTCATTCCCTCTCCCCTTCCTCTCCTCCCCGTCTCCCTTCCTCCCCCCTCCCTCTCCTCTCCCGTCTCCCTTCCTCCTCCTCCCCTCCTCTCCTCCCCGTCTCCCTTCTCCCCCCCTCCCCCCACTCATTCGTCCTCTTCCTCCTCCATCAACCTAATAAACTCCAGAAGCTAGATCTCACTCCCTCCCTCATCCTCAACAAAGCCAACCCTACCTGATCCATCATAGCAGTTTACACGGTGTCGAGAAGGAGGAGGAGGGAGGGAGGAGGGAGGAGGAGGGAGGGAGGGAGGAGGGAGGGAGGGAGGGAGGGGGAGGGGAGGAGGGAAGAGGGGGATGGGAGGGAGGAGCATGGAGTAGGGAGGAGGCGAGGGTAGGAGTAGGGAGTAAGGGAAGGGGATGGGAGGGAGTGAGGGAGGGTAGGTAGATGCGAGGGGGGGTGAGGGAGAGAGAGAGGAGGGAGAATGAGAGTAGGGGAGTAAAGGCACGGGGAGGGGGAGAATAAGAGGGAAAGAGGGGTAACAGTAAGGAATGGAAGTAAAGGAAAAGAAATAAGAAATGACAGACTTGGAAGCAGGGAATTGGAAAAAGGAAGACAATGAGAGATAAAAGAGGGAATGAAGCGCCGAAATAAAAATTAAAAACAAGAGAGAGAAGAAAAGACTTTTAAAAATAATAGAATAAAAAACAACCCAAACCAAACAAACGGAAGAAGCACTCCCTCCCCTCTCCACCCCTTCCCTCCGCTCCCCCCACCCACTCCATCTCAACCATCCCACCCACCCACTCCATCACCCCCCCTCCCTTCAAACCCCTCTACCTCAAACTCCCTCCCCCCCCCCCACCCCCACCCTACCCACCCCCACCAAACACCCCTAAACCCCCGGCCTCCCCGACCGCCCGACCGATGACAATCAGTCGGGCCGAACGCGTGTCCTATGTCCTCTTACGTACGGACACCCCCCGGCGTGGCATATGGTGATGGATGCGGTGGTCGGCGGGCTCTTCTTCGTCGCCGCCGCCTCCGCCTCGGTCGGGTCTGGGGTCGGGTTTTAATGGGGGGGGGGTCGCGTTTGTCTGTCGTTTCATTGTTGTTGTTGTTGTTGTTATTGTTGTTATGTTGTTATTATATTTATTATTGTTATTTATTATTATTATTATTATTATATATTATTATTATTATCATTACTATTATTATTGATACTATTATTATTATTATTATTATTATTATTATTATTATCATCATTATTATTATCATTATTATTATTATTATTATCATTATTATTATTATCATCATCATCATTGTTATTACGAATGTTATTATTATCATGTCATCATCATAACATAATTAATACTATTATGTTTATCATCATTATCATCAATATACCATCCATATCATTATCTTTATTATTATTACTATTATTATCCTTACTGTAAATATCCTGTTTATTATTGCTATTCTTATTATTTTCATTGTTATTATCATTACTATTATTATTAATCATCATTAGTATTATCATTATTATCATCATCATCATCACCATCGCCATCATTGTTACCACAACCTTTATAAACCTTGATATTTATATGACTAATAGCATTATCTTCGTTGTTATCCTCATTATCATTATCATTATCATCATCATTGCAGTTATCATATTAATTTGGTCATGTATTTATTCTCCTAGCTATTTATCTAATTAAGCTATGTTTGCTAACTTCTTTATTTACTTTATTTAACTAAACATTAATTTATATATTGATCGGTCATTAACATAAAGTAATAAGTACTACTGCGAAATATTTCTGTGAATATATGGATTATCATCAAATATGAAATAAAAATCCCTAAGCAACTAAATTGTTATAAATGACCGTATTATTATCATTTTCATCTTTATTATCATTATCATTATCATTATTAATATAACTATCATTATTACTGTTATGATTTTTACTAATATCATTATCATTATTATCCACAAGTAAATAATAATCCCAATAAAGGCAAAAAAAAAAAAAAAAAAAGTAAATGAACAAATACGTAAAATTCATTAAAAATTGATTACACGAATAATAGATTAAAACAAAAACCTCAAACAGAAGGTCCTAATCAAAGAAAATAAAGAAGGGAGTCAGGTTCATTAGACACAGTCATTTAATAGCCATTGTCCAGGCCGCAAGAGTGATCACACCCTCTCCATCATTTTAGTGTCATCATCCTTCACTCTAATTGGCCTACGTCTCCTCCTCCCCTTTACTCCTTACTCCCTGCTCCTCCTTGATTCCTTAACTCTTATATTTATCTCTTCTTTGATTTACACTCTTTATATGTCCCTTATAAAAATTCGTTTACCCCTACTCCCCTTTTCCTTAGCCCTCCTGCACATATCCTTTACTCTCTCTCCCCTCTTTACCTCTCCCCCTCTCTCTTCACCCTCTCCTCTCTCCCTCCCCTTCACCCTCTCCCCTCTCTCATTCTCTCCCTCTCCCCTTCCCTCATCCCTTTCACCCTCTCCCCTCTCCCTCCCTCTTCATCCTCTCATCTCCTCTCCCTCCCTTCATCCTCTCCATCTCCCTCTCCCTCCCTCCCCCTCTCACCTTCTCCCTCCCTCTCCCTCCTCTCACCACCTTACCCTCTCTCCCTACCCCATCCCTCTCCTCCTCTCCCTTCCCCTCCCCCACTCACCCTCTCTCCCACCCACCTTCCTCCACCTCCTTCCCTACGCCCTTATCCATCACCCTCCATCACCCTCACGCTACTTGTGTCACCCTACACCCTTATCACTTTACATACGGCTGTTCACACCTCATTGTGGATTTTGATGGATCGGACATGGCGGTGTTTAGGTGTGGGTTCAATTTCGTGTTTGTTGGTTTTGTGGATTCGTGTTTTGTTTTTGTTATTGTTACTTTTGTTGTTATTGTCATTATTTTGTATTATTATTATTATTATTATTAATATTGTTATCATTATTATTATTATATTATTATTATTATTATTATTATTATTATTATTATTATTATTATTATTATTATTTAATTATATTATTATTATTTATTATATCATTATTATTATTATTATTATTATTATTATTATTATTATTATTATTATTATTATTATTATTATTATTATTATTATTATTATTATTATTATTATTATTATTATTATTATTATTATTATTATTATTATTATTATTATTATTATTATTATTATTATTATCATTATCATTATTATTGATATTATTATTATTATTGTTATTGTTATTTCATTTTCATTATATTATCATTATTATTATTATTGTTATTTTATCATTATTATTATTATTATTACTAATATTATTATTATATTATTATTATTATTATCATTATTATTATTATTATTATTATTATTATTATTATTATTATTACTACTACTACTATTATTATTATTATTATTATTATTATTATCATTACTATTATTGTTATTGTTATTGTTGTTGTTGTTGTTGTTGTTGTTGCTGTTGTTATTATCATTACCATTGTTATTATTATTGTTGTATTCTTCTTTTTCTTATTTTGTTATCATTTTCATTATAATTATTACTATAATCGTTATCATTATTAGTTACCATTTTAACTATCTATCATTATAACTATCAACACTATGATGATTATTGTTATATTTTATTCTTATCATTATTGTTATCATCAATATCACCATCATTCTTATCATTACCATCATTATGTTATTATTGTTGTTGTAATCATTATATCATTTTAATGTTATCATTATTATTATCATCATTATCATTATCATGATTACTATCATCATTGTTATTTTTGTTGTTGTTATTATTATTATTATATTATTATATTATTATTATTATTATTATTATTATTATTATTAATTATTATTATTATTATTATTATTATCATTATCAATAATATCATTCTCATTAGTATTATAATTGTTTTTATTATTTTATTATTTTCATTACTATCATTATCATTATTGTTATCATCATCATCGTTATCATTGTCATTATCATTGTTGTCATTGCTATTCTTGCAATTATTGTTATTACTATTATCATTTTATCTTTATCATTGTTATATTATCATTATCATTATCATTATCATTATACCATTATCATTTTTACTATTATTGCTATTATTTAGTACTATCATCATTCCTATTATCATTATTATTATTATTATTATTATCATTATCATTATTATCATTATGAAGATGATGAAGATGATGATGATTATCGTCGTCGCCATCATCATCATCATCATCATCATCATCATCATCATCATCATCATCATCATCATCATCATCATCATTCATCATCATCATCATCATCATCATCATGTTGCACGTTTTGGAATGCGTTGTTAGTAATTATCCAAGTGTATGAAAAAAGTCTTTTAAAACGATAAGATTTTATTTGTATTGTAATTTAGTGATAGGGCCATGAATAATTATGGTATTGTAATGCAACTGACCATGACAAATTCTTTGAAAAATATAAGTACTTAATGTCGACTGGCAAAGAACTAATAAAAAGAAAAAGCAAAATCTTACTTATCATTTGTGTTCAATTTCCTGGGTTACTGAAACCATGTTTTATTTTCTTCATCAATCACAATTCTGAAATAGATTTCCACGATTCTAAACACAATACACGAAATTCATTTAGAGAGAGAGAGAGAGAGAGTGAGTGTGTGAGTGTGTGTGTGTTTGTATGTGAGTGTGTGTGTATGTGTGTGTGTGTGTGTGTTGTGTGTGGTGTGTGTGTGTGTGTGTGTGTGTGTGTGTGTGTGTGTGTGTGTGTGTGTGTGTGTGTGTGTGTGTGTGTGTGTGTGTGTGGTGTGTGTGTGTGTGTGTGTGTGTGTGTGTGTGTGTGTGTGTGTGTGTGTGTGTGTGTGTGTGTGTGTGTGTGTGTGTGTGTGTGTGTGTGTGTGTGTGTGTGTGTGTGAGTGTGTGTAAGTGTAAGTGTATGAAAAACCTAAGAATTAAAAGAAAGAAAGAAAGAAAAACAGCGTAAAAGCCAAAATAAACAAATAAAAATGTCTCAAAAAGAAAACTCCATCCCCCGTACAAAAAAAAAAAAAAAAAAAAAAAAAATCTTGTTTCGTATTCTCTCTCTTCTCGTTCTTCTCTCATCGTCCGAGTTCGTCGCATTCTTTATCGTCCGTTGTCATCTCCGAATCATCTCGTGTCGTCGATGCAGACAATTAATCAAAAGCTGCTTTGGCTTAATAGGTCTCCCTTTCCCGTAGATATGTCTACTATCTACCCCTGTTTGCTTGGTCTCTTGTGTGTTTGTTTGTGCGTTGGGTTGTTTGTTTGTATGTAAGGGTGTTTGTTTGTTAGGTTGTGTGGTTGTTTGTTTGTGTGTTTGGTTGTGTGTGTGTTAGGCTGTTTGTTTCTTTGATTATTTAGTTGTTTGGTAATTGCTTGTTTTCATTTGGGCTGTTTGTTTATAAGGTTATGCTTGTTTTTTATTGATTGCTTAATACTTTTTTGTTTGTTGGTTATTCATCGTTTGTTTATTGTTCATGTGTTTGTTTATCATTTATTTGCTTGTTGTTTATTTGTGTGTTTGTTTATGAGGTTATTTGTATGTTATTTCCCTTCTTATATTTCTTTGTTGTGTATCTGTTTGTTTTATTAATTCAGATATCTATATCTTAATTCAGGCAGATATATCTACTTATTTTTCCTAAATATCTATATTTAGATATTCATTCATCGGTTTCTTTAGAATTTTTCTTTATTTATATATCTATCTATCTGTTACTCTATTCATCGAACTTTGTATTCCGATATGTTTTTATATCTGTCTATTTATGTATGTATCTATTTATCGATTCATGTCTATTAGTGTTCGTCAACTTTTTAGTTTCGTGTTCTTTTAATAATTCTCATTTCGTTTATTAATTCATTTATTACTTTATCCCTTTCTTTACTGACAACATGTTTTATTCGTTATTATATTTTTTGTTTGTCTGTTTCTGAAGATTATTTTATATACTCAAATTGGGCAGAGTAATACAGGCAAATATATGATTATTCTCAGATAGATAGATGTATATGTATACAGACATATACATTGGTGTATTACTGGAACAATAAAGTGTGAAAAAGTTATAGACAAAAAAAAAAGGAAAAGAAAAAAAGGTTATTGAGCAATAAGAATAATTGCTATATAATTATATTGTTTTAATTAATAGGTCATTATGAATCTTAATCACTGGATTAGTACATGTACAAAAATGACTGACTTTTATCGCCTTAACAAATTAGAATGTCACGGGATGTCAAATATGTATTTGTTTGTGCGTTAAGTTGTTTGTTTGTTTGTTTATTTGATTATTTAGTTGATTGGTTATTGCTTGCTTATTATTTGAGTTGTTTCTTTATAATATATGTTTGTTTATTATTGTTTGTTGGTTGTTTTGTTTTTATCGTTAATGTGTTTGTTTGTCATTTGTTTGTTTGTTTATGAGGTTATCTGTATGCTATATTCCTTTTTTATGTCTTTGGTGAATATTTTTACATTTATTTGTCTGTTTTATGATTCAGAATTTTTTGTTTTATTTCATATATTTGTAAGTTCATGTAGATGTATATACTTATTTTTCCTAAATTCATTCATTCAGATTTTCATTCATCGGTTTCTTTAGCGTTTTCTTTATTTGTTTATATATCTATCTCTCTGTTACTCTGTTTTGCCATTCAACGAACTATGTATTTTGATATATGTTCATTCGTTTATTTGATTTTATATCTATCTATTCATGTATGCAACTATTTATCGATTCATGTCTATCACCTTGTTTCATTTTTTTTAAGTGTTGGTCAACTTATGTTTTGTGATCTTTTAATAATTCTCATTTCGTTTATTAATTAATTTATTACTTTATCCCTTTATTTACTGACAACTTTTTTATTGTCTTATAT
>NW_020868427.1:617620-625120 GCF_003789085.1 Penaeus vannamei | reverse complement strand
AAGCAGTGAGAAGGGAGACGGGGGGGGGAAAAGAGGAAAGACTGAGAATGGAGAGAAAAGAGGTGAAAAGAGAGAGAAGGAATGAGAAGGGAGGAGGGGAAGAGGAGCAAAAGGAGGTAAAGAGGAAGGAGGGAGATAGAAGAAAGGGAAAAGGGAAAAAGGGGATGGATAATGGAAAGTGAGAGAAGCAGCGAGATGGGAGAGGGAGAAGAGGAGGTAAAGAGGAAGAAAGAATGAGAATAAAGAGGAGGGAAAGGGTGAAGGGAGAGATGGACGGAGAAAGGGAAAAGTGTGAAGAATGGAAAGAGGGAGAAGGATTGAAAATAGAGAGACGAATTAAGAGGGGAAAGGGAGGGAGGAAGCAAAGAGAAGAGATTTAAGGATGAAAAGGAGGAGGAAAGGGAAAAAAGTAAAAAGAAAACAAAAAAGGGAAAATGAAGTTAAAAGAGAGAAGAATAAAGGAGATAGCAGAAAAAGAGGGGGAAATAAAAATATAAATGAAGGGAAACAGGAAGATGAAAAGAAAAGGGAAAGAAGAGGGAATATGAAAATCAGAGAATAAGAGGGAAATTTTAGTAAGGGGGAACAGACAGGGAATAAGAATAGGAGGAGGGGAAAGAGAGAGAAAGGGTTGGCTGCGTCGCACAGAAGGTCAAATAATAACTTTATCGAGTCACGGCTCAAGATTAATGAATCACGCTGATTTAATAGATGTTTCGCATCCTCCACGGCCATCCTAAGCCTTCCACTTCTCTCCGCTTCCCCCCTTCTCTCCTCTCCTCTCCTCTTTTCTCCTCTTCTTTCCTCTTCTCTTCTCTTCTCTCTTCTTTTTTGCCCCCTCCCTCTTCCCCACTTTCTTGTCTCCCCTACTCTATCTCCATTTTCCATCTCCCTTACCCCTTTCCTCCTCTTCATCTCTCCCCCCTCTTTCCCTCCTCCCTTTCTTCCACTCCTCCCATCTCCCCTCCTTTCTCTCCCTCCACTACCCCTATCCTTCTTCCTATCCCCTCCCTCCCTCTCCTTTCTTCTCCCTTCCCATCCCTTCCCCTCCCATCCCCCTTCCTCCTTTCCCTTCCCCTCCCCTCCCCCTTCCCCTCCTTCATCCCCCCCTCCACCTCCATGACAATACCCCCCCCCCTCCACACACACAAAAAAAAAAATCACATAGAGACGACCTTTCCACGATGTAGTCACGGAAATTTCGACCTTAAGGGCAAAGCCATAAAGAAGTGCTCCAGACGGCTGGGAAAAGGGAGATAAGATCCAGTGTAATGGATTGTTACTGATACTGATTGCCGGAGGAGGAGGAGGAGAGGAGGAAGAGGGAGAAGAGGAAGAAGAAGAGAGAAAGAGGGGAATAGTAAGAGAAGAGGGAGAGGAGGAGGAGGAGGAGGAGGGGGGAGGGGGAAGAGAGGGAGAAGGAGGAGGGGAGGGGAGGAGGAGGAGGAAAAGGAAGAAGAGGAAAAGAGGAGGAGGTTTGGAATAAGAAATGAGAAGTAAAAGGAAGATAGGTAAGACGAAGAAGAGTAGGAAGATGGGAGTAAATGAATGAGATAAATGGGAGTGGGGAAAGAGAAAAGAGAAGTGAAAAGAGGAAATAAAGGAAGAGGTGGGTGGAAGTTCGAGGATGAGGAGGGGGAGATACAGAAGAAAGGGAATAAATAGGATATAGAAAGAAAACCGTGGAAGGAATAGGAAGAACAAGAAGAAATAGCAAGAGGAAAGATTGGAATAGTAAAAAAAAAAACTGAAAGAGATTAAAAACTATGAGGAAGAGGAGAAAAGAGAGAAAGGAGAAGAGAAAAGGGATGAAGAGTAGATGAATAAAGCAAGGGGATATAGGAGGACGAAAGAACTGATAAGAAGACACACGAAATTCACAAGAAGTCAATAGGAATCAGGAGAGAAAAAAAGTAGGATGGAAGAAGAGATAAGAAAAAAAATGGACTAGAAAGAAAAGGAAATAAACGAAGGAAGAAGAAGGAGAAGGAGGACGACAACAACCTCCTTATCCTAGATCTTGGCCAGAGCTGATGCCTGTCGACTCTTTCTTGAGGGAAACAGAAGAATAATGATGATGACAGGAACCATATTGATAACAACGAAAATAACAGCGGATTTATAGGGTCAGGAATGAGAGAAAAACAACAATGATAAGGATGATTATGATAATAGTAAGAGGGATGATAATGATCGTAATGATGATAATAATGATTATTATAAGAGCAATAACAACAACAACAATAGAATGAGCATCGATGATAACAACAATAATAATAAAGATGATAATATTAATAATAGTAGTAATTATAAGAATAACAATGATAATCGTAACAGCAATGATTATAGTAACAATGATAACAATAAAGATGATAATATTAATAATAATAATAGTAACAATGATAATAATAACAATGATAGTAATAGCAAAAATAATAACAACTATCATTAAATCATTAGTAATGATCATCAAGTAATGATAATAATAGTATTGATAATAACAACAGTAATAATAATAATAATTATAATAATAATATGATAATAATGATAATATAATAATAGTAATAATAAATAATGATAATGGTAATAATAATAATATAATAATAATAATAATAGTAATAATAATAATAATAATAATAATAATAATGATAATGATAATGATAATAATAATAATAATAACAATAATGATGGTGATAATAACAATCATGATAAGATTGCTTATGATATAATGATAATAATAATGACAATAATACTAATAATGATACTAACAGTGATAATAATAATGATAATAACAATGATAATGATAATGATAGTAATAATGATAATAAATAATGATAGTAATAATAATAATAATAATAATAATGATGATAATGATATCAATAATAACAAGAATCATGATGATAATGAAGATGATAATTATAATGATAATAAAATGATGATGATAATAATAATAATAATAATAATAATAATAATAATAATAATAATAATAATAATAATAATAATAATAATAATAATGATAATAATAATAATAATAATAATAATAACAATAACAATAATAATAATAACAATAGTAATGATAATAATAATAACAATCATAATCCTAAGTATAACAGTAAAGATGTTAATGATAATAACAATAATGATAACATTGATAATGATAATAATGACAATAAAGATAAAAATGATAATGATAAAAATAACAATAACAACAGCAATAGTAATAACATAATAACATTGTTTATCATAATAATGATAATCATGATAATAATAATAATGATAATAATAAATAACAATGATAATAACAATGATAATGATAATAGTAATAATAATAATAATGATAATAGTAACAATAACAATAACAATGATAATGATAATAATAAAGATAATGATAATAGTAAAAGTAATGATAACAATAATGATGAGAAGAACAACAATGGTGAAACTAATTGATGCTCTTCTTCCTCCTCCTCTTCATCATCATCAAAATAATAATGATGGTGATAATAGAAATATTAAAGTTAGTAATGATAATGATGATAATGACAACATTGGTGATGTTAATATTGATAATAATAATAATGATAATAATGATGATGATAATAATGATAATGATAATAATGATAATAATAATGATAAAGAAATAATAATAATAATAATAATAATAATAATATAATAATAATAATAATAATAATAATAATAATAATAATAATAATGATAATAATGATAATAATAATAACAGTTATAATAATGATAATAATAATATATAATAATATAATAATCATCATCATCATAATGATAATAATGATAATGATATGATAATAATAATGATGAAAATGGTAATGATAAGGTTAATAATACTAATAATAGTAATAATAATGATGATGATAATAATAACAACAACAACAATAATGATAATGTTGATAATGACAATGATAATAATGATAATTATAATGATGATAATGATAATGATGATAATAGTAATGATAATGGTAGAAATGATATTAATGATAATAATAATGATGGTAATGATAATAATGATAACAATAATAATGATAATAATAATAATATTAATATCAATAATAATAATAATATATCACTATTGTTATTGTTATTATCAATATTATATCATTATTATCATTATTATATTATTACCATTCTTCTTCTTCTTATTATTATTATTATTATTATTATTATTATTATTATTATTACCATTATTATTATTATTATTATCATTGTTATTGCTATTTTAATTATCAGTAATAGTACTACTCTTATTATCATTACCATCATTAATTATTATTATCATTATCATTATTGTTATTATTATTACTCTTATTATTATTAATTATTATTTACTATTATTATTACTATTATTATTATTGTTATTATTATTGTTATTATTATTATTATTATCTTATCATTATTATTATTATTGTTATATTATTATTATTACTTATCATTATTATTATTATTATCATTAGTATCACTATGATTATCATTCTTCTTAGTGTTAACATTATTATCATTATGATTATCATGATCGGGATTATTATCATCATTATCAATATCATGATCACTATTATTATCATCATTTTTATTTTCATTGTCATTACTGTCATCGTCATTATCATCATTATGATTTCTTTTTCTATATTCACTAATGTCATATATCTTCATTTATCAAAACATGTAAAAAAAAAAAAAGACAAAATATAAAAAAAGCCATCACCACCGTTGCTTGCACCTTCCATCAGTGTCAAGAAGCGAAAGAAAATAAAAGAAAAGAGAGAGGGAGAGAGAGAAAAGAAAAAGAAGAAGAAAAAAATGGAAGGAAGACAGACGGACAAATGATTGCAATATGTCACCCAACGGGAGAATAATAAGTCTATGTGGTCTTCTGTTTGCTGTCTTTTCATTTTTCTTCTCTTTCTTTTTTGTTTCTTCATCTTCGTTTTGCGTTTCTTCTTCGTTTCCGTCTCCTTATTCTTTGTTTCTATTTTTCTTTTCTTTTTTGTCTACATATTTCTTTTTTGTCTGCGTCACCTTCTTCTTCATCTTCGTCTTCATCCTTTTAATCCTCCACTGCTTATTTATTATTTTTTCCTTCTTTCCTCTTCCTTCTTCTTCCGTCTATTTTCTGTGGCCTTATTAATCTCCTCTTGTCCTTCTCCTCCTCCTCCTCCTTTTCCTTTTCCTCCTCTTCCTTCTCCTCCTCCTCACATCTCCCCCCCTCCTCCTCCTCCTCCTCCTCCTCCCCCTCCTCCCCCCTCCTCCTCCTCCCTCCCTCCTCCCCTCCTCCCCCTCCTCCTCCCTCCTCCCCCTCCCCTCCCCTTCCTCCTTCCCCTCCCCCTCCCTCCTCCCCCTCCCCTTCCTTCCTCCCTCCTCACATCTCACCCCCTCCCCTCCCTCCCTCCTCCTCCCCCTCCCCTCCCCTCCTCCTCCTCCCTCCTCACATCTCCCACTCCTCCCTCCTCCTCCTCCCCTCCCCCTCCTCCCTTCTCCCCCCTCCTCCCCCTCCTTCCTCCCCTCACCCTCCCTCCTCCCTTCTCCCCCCCTCCTCCCTCCTCCCCCTCCCCTTCCCCCTTCCTCCTCCTCCCTTCCCCCTTCGCTTCTTCAAGAAACGGAAGCAGAGAACGTAAGACCGTAAATCATCTTTATGGAGTGCATTGTAGATCGTCTGTGATAGAAAATGTATATATGTATTAATATACACACGCATATATTTGAACGTACTTTTATATACATACTAAACAGGATCAGTTTACATGCTCAGACTTGTATATGCGTTACATAAAATGAAGCTTATATATAGACATAGACGGGTATATCAACTTTGGATAAACAAAGAAAAAAATATATATAAAACCATGTCTAAATTAATGAATGATCATAAACAATCAAGACATAAAAAAACAACAACATAATTATGATATTTGCACAAAAGGGAAGCAACAGAGATGGAAATATCAGATATTTTCTCTCATAATCTATTTCTATTGACATCTTTACTTAAACATACAACATATAAACATCTATCGCATAAAATGAAGCACGCAGGCACTCATAAAAATTACACATATACACGCCATACACACACACAAACACACAAGTACAGTTAGGTTAGTACACTATTCCTTTGTCTTTAACGTGTACTATTATATCAATGATTAAAGATAAAATGAAGGAAAAGAGCAAATATGAAACAAATTGAAATAGACATAGAGTAAGAACAATAACAAATAAGAAAACGAAATGAACCAAATTAAAAAAGAATAAGAGACAGAAGAACACAAAGAAGAAGACAGAAAGAGACAGAAAGAGAGACAGACAACCACAAGAGCAAACATAAAAAAATAAATAGACTAAGAACAATAACACACACTACCCCCCCCCCCCCAAAAAAAAAAAAGCGAAATGAACCAAATTCAAAAAGAATACAAAAACACAGAAGAACACAAAGAAGAAGACAGAACAAGAAGACAAACAACCACAAAACCCCCAAGCATAACAGAAAGGAAGCGACCACCATCAACCAGAAACACCCACAATGATTTAGCTTAGTCCCCCCCCCCTTCCCCACCTCCCCTCACCCCCACCCCAACCTCACCACCCCCACCCCCTACCAGCCCTACACCATGAAGGGATCCGACACTGTGAAGACCCGCGAGAGCCTCATTTCTCTAATTAATTATCTGGCGCTGCTGACTACTGCCCTCTGTCCGCAGCTCTCCTTCTGGCGATTTGTTATCCTCAATGGTGGTCTTTCTGGCTCTTTCTCTGTCTCTGTCTCTATCTGTCTGTCTGCCTGTCTGTCTCTCTCTGTCTCTGTCTTTGTCTCTGTCTGTCTCTCTCTGTCTCTGATTGTCTGTCTGCCTGTCTGTCTCTCTCTGTCTCTGTCTTTGTCTCTGTCTGTCTGTCTGTCTGTCTCTGTCTCCTCTCTCTCTCTCTATTTATCTATCTATCTCACTATCTATATCTATCTCTCTATCTCCTATTCATCCACATCAATAAAAATAGAATATAGTCATATATAGTTACATCCCTCATCCCCCTTGTCAGTCTCCTCTTCCCTCCTCTCCTCGTTCCTACTCTTCCTCCTATCTCCTTCCTCTTTCCTTCTTCTTTCTCCTCCTAATCTTCCTGCCAGTCTCCTCTTCCCTCCTCCTCCTACCTCTTCCTCCTCCCTCCTTCCTCTCGTTCCTCCTTCCTCCCTCTTCTCCTTTCTCCTTCCTCCTCCTCCTCGTTCCTCCATCCTCCTCCCTTCTCCTTCCTCCTCCTCCTCTTCCTTCCTCCTCCTCCCTCCTCCTCCTCCCCCTCCTCTCGTCTATCCCCATCACAAGAATCAGCAAGTGTGAATCTCTGTGTAGAATGGATGCTGGGGGAAGGGGGGGGAGAGAAGGAGTGGGGTGGGGGTGGGGGTGGAGGAGCTCTTTGCCGAGCCAAAGAGTGGAGGGCGCTGAGAGGTTGGGTGGGGGGGTGGAAAGGCGGGTTTGGGTATGA
>NW_020868427.1:607620-612620 GCF_003789085.1 Penaeus vannamei | reverse complement strand
TCATGTTCTCTCAATCTCCCTCTTTCACTCGTTTTCTCCCTTCCTTTCTCTGTCTCTGCCTTCTTCTGTCTCTCTTTCTCTCTCTCTCTCTCTCTCTCTCTCTCTCTCTCTCTCTCTCTCTCTCTCTCTCTCTCTCTTCTCTCCTTCTCTCCTCTCCCTCTCCCCTCTCCTCCCGTCTTCCCCCTTCATCTTTCACTTACATTTTTCCGCATTTTTATCAGCATTGTCAAATTTATGTTTTGGTTGCCTCGTGACGTCATGATTCATTGTTGCCAGATGACAGTAGCTCTCCGGTCGCGTCTACGTCGTCAGGATCGTGATGGATGATGCTTGGCTCCGGCTCGTAGTTAACAACGGCCTGATTTGGCAACGATGAGACAGTAGGAATGGGTATTTGTTATTGTAGTATATGTGTGTGTTTCCCTTCTGTGTGTGGTTTTGGGTTAATGTTGATCGAATGTTTGCTGGGTAGTACTTGGATGTGTAAGATATATATAGTAGGAATCATGAAAGTCCATATACGTCGAATATGTATAGATATGTACACATATTGCACAGGCACCCACCCATACACCCACACACTCACTCATACACACACATACACATACACAAACAGAAACACACACGCAAACTCACACAAGTGCACATACATGCCCTCACACACATATATACATAGATATATGCATATATGTATTTTTGTATATGTACTTTATATGTAAGCATGGATGAATGTGTGTATGTATGTATATTTCTATACGTATATGCATGCATACATTTATGTATGTATATATGTGTGTATGCATGCATGGATGAATGTGTTATGTATGTGTGTATGAATGTATGCATACATGTCTGTCTGTATGTATGTGTGTATACATGTATTTATGTATGTGTGTATGTCTGTATGTATGCATGTATGTGTGAATGCAAGTAAATGTGCGTGTAACAGATAGAGGCAGAGCGGCGGGCCTCCATGTCACTCGCCACGAGGCAGACGCCCGCGCTCTCTGCCTCCGAATAAACACCGACGGCCGCCAATGACAAAATAAATCTCAACAATACACATGATGTATATCCCAGGTATTCCCATGGTTAATATGCAGTAGATGTTTCCAAGGACAAGGTAATATATCATATACAATAAACATTTAGATAGGAAATCTTGGCTGCAGAAACGTGATGATAATATAGAACTGTGATAAAGGAGGGGCATGGAGAAAGACGAAGAGAATTAGCTCGGCGGAATTGAGTTGCAAAAGAAAACAGCAACAGCGGCGGCAACTTCCGATTGTGTTCCGATTATTGCATTGCAACGGAGGACCTTGTGTTGCTTGTCCTTGATCACGCACTCTCTTCGGGTCTCTCTGTCTCTGTCTGTTTATCTATGCTGTCTATCTGTTGTCTGTCTGTCTGTCTCTCTCCCCCCCCCTCTCTCATTCTCCCTCCTCTTCTCTTTCCCCCTCTTCGCATAATTCATAGAAGACGGGTGGAGGGCATACTAACTTAACACACTACAATTATACTAAGACGGCTAATACAATATATAACCTTTTATTATATGAATGGAGGTTTGTCCATGGGTTATGAGTGTTTTATTTTTTCTACTGTCTAGTTTGTTTTGTGTTTTTGATGGTTAACTAATTACGCTTGTTTTCTTGTGTTTACTTGCGTTCTTATTGGTTTTCGCACTGAAGTGACTACAATTAACGATGGACTCATAAAGATTTTGTAATATTGTTGATGCGGGTGACAGTTCATGTCTGAGACAAGATCAAAATCGTTAAATTCTTTAGAAAACAATCCTATAGAGGAGCTGTACGAGAAGAATACATTTTCACTCTTAGAGAAGCTGAACTACTGCTCGACGTAGCAGAATCACGGGGGGAGGAAGATAAACCCTTGTAATTTACACCCGGTTTCGTTAGGAAAACGCAAAATGGACGCGCGATTTGAGCTTTTAGAGGAACAAATGCGCGGCTTAGCTGCACAATTGCAGCAAGTGGTGGAGATGCAATCTCGCAGTCATCGAGCTGCAACAGAAGACACTTCCGAGGCTCAATCAGCTGAAACCACGGCTAATGAAGCACCGAGCCAAGCTGGAACTACGAGACAGTTCAGTACAATGGAAGTATTCACCAGGGACAAGAGTGTTCCCATGTTTACGGGTGGGGAAGAGGGCCTCACCGGTGGGGAATGGCTTGCCCGGGTGGAAGCAGAAATGAAAAGGCGTAACATTACGGGGAAATAGACAAGACATTGTTCGCCTTGGGGTACGTTCACACGGAGAAAGGACCCGCTAGAGTGTATGCACATGAGGTGGGAGCTGAAGGAGTCCCCTACCGACGTTTCAGCAAGATGATCCTTTCTCGGTTTAGTGAAGGAAGAAAACCTTGGAACCGTATCCTTCGAGAAGCAGAGAGAAAGAGGGGTGAGACATACAAAGAATGGGCCAAGACACCAAAGGCTCTTCGACTAGACTGCATGCTGATGAAACATTGGCCATTTGACGGAATTTGGCTGAATATTGTGATGGATACTCTCTATGACCATATGGTCGGAAAAGCCGTAGCGAAATATCGGATTGAAGGGACGGAAAAATGGGACCATGACCGTCTAAACTCCATGGATGCTGCCGACTTGATTAAAGAAATTGGAATTTGGATGGAGGATAATCCTCTACTCGACCAACAATTCCAAACTAAGTTAAGCTCCGGGGAAGAAAAACCAGCCATGAAAACCAGAGTCGGTGCTGTAAAAACAGAAAGTCGATCCATGAAGCGAACGGAGGAAAAAAGTTTCATTGTCCAGAACATGGCTGGAATAAGACGCATGGAAGGAGGATTGCTATAAGCTGAAAGCAGCCGAAACTTCTTCAACACTGGCGGCAGATAAGCGCAGAGGAGAGAGAAAAAGGGCAATCCATCTAGCATGATGACATGTTTCCTGTGTCAAAAGAAAGGACATCGGCGAGCCGAATGCCCAATCCAAAAGGACGTCGAGAAATTATTGGCTTCAAAAAAACGGAGCCAAGCCGTCCAAGACGGACGGCAACACGGAGTAGAGGAAGGGAGACACCAGAGAATGGAGGAGACCGTGGACTATCGCATTCCCATGCTAGGACCACCACCTCCAGAATATATGATGACTGAAGTGTTTGTACCACAGAATGACAGAAGTTTTGTCGCTGTGTGGGACTCTGGTGCAAAACCCAATCTGGTCAAACTATCACTTTATCGGGCACATGAGGACGTGAAGAAGAAGGACTCTACGAGAAAGAGACGTACCTTCTCCGCTAGTTCCCCATAACGTGACAGTAAGTGGTATCCTTGATGCAGAACCAGTGAAAGCACTTGGACTGGCCAAGATGACTTTCATTATTGGGGGAAAGCAGTTTACTGGTGATTGTTTTGTATTCGAGGATCATGCAATCCATTTCCCAGGTAATTGTGATCTGCTTATTGGACGGCCTTTATGAGGACTCACAAGCTGGATCTAAGTTTTCAGTATTGGAGGGTTCATCTTAAACAAAAGCCATTGGTGGAGTGCCTACCTACCCCCATCGATGATAAACAGGTGCATGACATAGCTGGAGTGGTTGATCAACCAATTAACGCTAACTGTGGAGATGCACCGATGACCTGTTCTTCTGATGTGGCATTCAACAGTGTTGCCGACAAAGAGGACACAGTTGTAATAGTCTCTACTGGGGTTTACACCCTTCCTGCTGGGAAGGCCATGGAGCCTTAAGCAGAAGGACGAGAGACTCAAAAACGGAACCTCGATTTTAATCAGTGGGTTACCGTTGGGAGAGAACTGTATCGTTATCCCTGTGGTAGCCAAGGCAGAAGATGTTGTGAAAGTCTTGGTCTGCAACTTCGGTCGCACACCGTTCTTGGTTCATAGCAAGAGAACCATTGCCAATGCTGTGTCTATCCAAGATGATGAAGAGGAGCAGCTGGGACGTTTACCGACCGACCACTGGGAAAAACAACGAGTTCTCACAAGGATGAGCATCAATGCCGTGGTCACTGAGGTGAAACCGGATGATGTAGAGGAAGAGGATCCCCTGGATCAAGCTCTTCAAATTGATCCATGTTGTGTGGTGAAAAACGGGCCAGTGTATGATGAGAAGCGCTTCCAGAAACTTCTGAAAGCACTGGACGCTGATCGCTGGATCCTGAAGGAAGACCAACGCAAAGCAGCAGAGTCCATGATATGGGAATTCCAAGAGGCATTCAACCTTAAAGAGGAACCTTTAGGAAGAACCAATCTTGTTGAGCACAAGATAGAGACAGGCGACAGTGATCGAGTATATGTTCCACCTAGGTTCATCCCATATGCTCTACGACCTGCTGTGAAGCAGAGGTCCAGGCTCTGAAGGAGCAAGGCCATATTCGAGTCAGTTCTTCTGAATGGAATGCACCAATTGTTCTAGTGAAGAGAAAGGACAAATCGCATCCTCGGCTCTGTGTAGATTACCGGGCTTTGAACAGCCAAACCAAGCTTGAGTTCTACCCTTTGCCACTGATAGAAGACATCCTGTACCAAGTCAGTCAGAGCAAATGGGTTTCGACGCTTGACTTGCGTAGCGGGTACCATCAAGTACCACTGGATGACGACTCAATACCGAAGTCAGCCTTCACCACCCATGAAGGACATTTCGAGTACACAGTGATGCCGTTTGGTCTGTCTAATGCACCTCGAACGTTCCAACGCCTCATGAACCGAGTCTTCAGTGGCCAAATCGGACAAGGTTGCAGTTGTTCTTAGACGACATAGCTATATACACGGATGATATTGATAGGCATCTACAGGTACTGAAGGAAGCACTGGGTCGGTTGATAAAGGCTGGACTAAAGGCTAGTCCTGAGAAGACACTTCCAACAAGAAATAAACCTTTTAGGGCATCGTGTAGGGCATGGGGAAGTTAAAGCGGCGCTAGACAAGTTAGCTGCTGTAAAAGACTTTCCCACACCCAAAAATCGACGTGAAGTAAGACG
>NW_020868427.1:598327-607520 GCF_003789085.1 Penaeus vannamei | reverse complement strand
TGCTGATGAATGGGCCAAGACACCAAAGGCTCTTCGACTAGACTGCATGCTGATGAAACATTGGCCATTTGACGGAATTTGGCTGAATATTGTGATGGATACTCTCTATGACCATATGGT
Organism: Penaeus vannamei; assembly: GCF_003789085.1. Taxonomy (NCBI): domain Eukaryota; kingdom Metazoa; phylum Arthropoda; class Malacostraca; order Decapoda; family Penaeidae; genus Penaeus; species Penaeus vannamei. Next base: position 607,400 of record NW_020868427.1, on the reverse strand, counting down.
CGGAAAAGCCGTAGCGAAATATCGGATTGAAGGGACGGAAAAATGGGACCATGACCGTCTAAACTCCATGGATGCTGCCGACTTGATTAAAGAAATTGGAATTTGGATGGAGGATAATCCTCTACTCGACCAACAATTCCAAACTAAGTTAAGCCCGGGGAAGAAAAACCAGCCATGAAAACAGAGTCGGTGCTGTAAAAACAGAAAGTCGATCCATGAAAGCGAACGGAGGAAAAAAGTTTCATTGTCCAGAACATGGCTGGAATAAGACGCATGGAAAGGAGGATTGCTATAAGCTGAAAGCAGCCGAAACTTCTTCAACACTGGCGGCAGATAAGCCGCAGAGGAGAGAGAAAAAGGGCAATCCATCTAGCATGATGACATGTTTCCTGTGTCAAAAGAAAGGACATCGGCGAGCCGAATGCCCAATCCAAAAGGACGTCGAGAAATTATTGGCTTCAAAAAACGGAGCCAAGCCGTCCAAGACGGACGGCAACACGGAGTAGAGGAAGGGAGACACCAGAGAATGGAGGAGACCGTGGACTATCGCATTCCCATGCTAGGACCACCACCTCCAGAATATATGATGACTGAAGTTTGTACCACAGAATGACAGAAGTTTTGTCGCTGTGTGGGACTCTGGTGCAAAACCCAATCTGGTCAAACTATCACTTTATCGGGCACATGAGGACGTGAAGAAGAAGGACTCTACGAGACAAAGAGACGTACCTTCTCCGCTAGTTCCCCATAACGTGACAGTAAGTGGTATCCTTGATGCAGAACCAGTGAAAGCACTTGGACTGGCCAAGATGACTTTCATTATTGGGGGAAAGCAGTTTACTGGTGATTGTTTTGTATTCGAGGATCATGCAATCCATTTCCCAGGTAATTGTGATCTGCTTATTGGGACGGCCTTTATGAGGACTCACAAGCTGGATCTAAGTTTTCAGTATTGGAGGGTTCATCTTAAACAAAAGCCATTGGTGGAGTGCCTACCTACCCCCATCGATGATAAACAGGTGCATGACATAGCTGGAGTGGTTTGATCAACCAATTAACGCTAACTGTGGAGATGCACCGATGACCTGTTCTTCTGATGTGGCATTCAACAGTGTTGCCGACAAAGAGGACACAGTTGTAATAGTCTCTACTGGGGTTTACACCCTTCCTGCTGGGAAGGCATCCATCATTTTAGGGAGCCTTAAGCAGAAGGACGAGAGACTCAAAAACGGAACCTCGATTTTAATCAGTGGGTTACCGTTGGGAGAGAACTGTATCGTTATCCCTGTGGTAGCCAAGGCAGAAGATGTTGTGAAAGTCTTGGTCTGCAACTTCGGTCGCACACCGTTCTTGGTTCATAGCAAGAGAACCATTGCCAATGCTGTGTCTATCCAAGATGATGAAGAGGAGCAGCTGGGACGTTTACCGACCGACCACTGGGAAAAACAACGAGTTCTCACAAGGATGAGCATCAATGCCGTGGTCACTGAGGTGAAACCGGATGATGTAGAGGAAGAGGATCCCCTGGATCAAGCTCTTCAAATTGATCCATGTTGTGTGGTGAAAAACGGGCCAGTGTATGATGAGAAGCGCTTCCAGAAACTTCTGAAAGCACTGGACGCTGATCGCTGGATCCTGAAGGAAGACCAACGCAAAGCAGCAGTCCATGATATGGGAATTCCAAGAGGCATTCAACCTTAAAGAGGAACCTTTAGGAAGAACCAATCTTGTTGAGCACAAGATAGAGACAGGCGACAGTGATCGAGTATATGTTCACCTAGGTTCATCCCATATGCTCTACGACCTGCTGTGGAAGCAGAGGTCCAGGCTCTGAAGGAGCAAGGCCATATTCGAGTCAGTTCTTCTGAATGGAATGCACCAATTTTCTAGTGAAGAGAAAGGACAAATCGCATCCTCGGCTCTGTGTAGATTACCGGGCTTTGAACAGCCAAACCAAGCTTGAGTTCTACCCTTTGCCACTGATAGAAGACATCCTGTACCAAGTCAGTCAGAGCAAATGGTTTTCGACGCTTGACTTGCGTAGCGGGTACCATCAAGTACCACTGGATGACGACTCAATACCGAAGTCAGCCTTCACCACCCATGAAGGACATTTCGAGTACACAGTGATGCCGTTTGGTCTGTCTAATGCACCTCGAACGTTCCAACGCCTCATGAACCGAGTCTTCAGTGGCCAAATCGGACAAGGGTTGCAGTTGTTCTTAGACGACATAGCTATATACACGGATGATATTGATAGGCATCTACAGGTACTGAAGGAAGCACTGGGTCGGTTGATAAAGGCTGGACTAAAGGCTAGTCCTGAGAAGACACGATTATTCCAACAAGAAATAAACCTTTTAGGGCATCGTGTAGGGCATGGGGAAGTTAAAGCGGCGCTAGACAAGTTAGCTGCTGTAAAAGACTTTCCCACACCCAAAAATCGACGTGAAGTAAGACGATTTCTTGGTCTAACTGGGTATTACAGACGATTCATAGAGAAATATGCCCAAAAGGCCCAACCTCTTACAAAGTTGACCTCAGAGAAACAACCTTTCATTTGGGGAAGTGAACAAGAGGAAGCATTTGAAGTGCTGAAGAGAAGTCTACTAAAGGAGCCAGTGTTGAGATCTCCTGACTTCTCACGAACGTGGTACATCTCTACTGATGCCAGTAAGGGAGCTATTGGTGCCATTTTAGCACAGAGGTATGACGGACACTTTGCCCTGTGTCATATTTCAGTCGCCAGCTTCGAGGAGCTGAGCTTCGCTATGATGTGATGGAGAAAGAAGCGCTCGCTGTAATCGAGGCTTTGAAGAAGTTTAAACCTCTTATATGGGGATTAGAAGTGATTGTCATGTCGGATAATCGCTCTTTGCAGTGGCTTTTCCACAAAGCTAAGGATGGTAATGCACGTGTCACCAGATGGGCCTTAACTGCTCAGTCTTTCGGCGCTAAATTCTGTACCATCCGGGAAAGCTGAATGCTGCAGCTGATGCACTATCTCGTATTGAAGCACCAGAAGGAGTGGATCCTGAAGATATTGAGAAAGCATCAACGATGATAATCGATGAAGCTCAAAACTGCCGGATATTGATGGCAGTAGTAGCCAATAATCTTGGAGGGAAAACAAGACAAGATGAACAGGAAGATGATGAGGAAGATGGTCACCCTTGGTCTATCGATGAAATGATCCGGGAACAAAACCAAGATCCTTTATACTCACCTGTAATCAAGTACTTGCAGACGAAGAACCTTCTCGACAAGAGGAAAGTGGACCCGAACTTGGTGGTAGAAGATTATTTCCTTGATCAAGGGCTCCTCTACAAACAAGTCAGGACACCTAATTCAGCGCGAGATATAAAGGAAGTGCTGTGTGTGCCTAGAACACTAGTTCCGAAAGCTTTGGCACTTGTACACTTAGCACCACTAGGAGGTCATGGTGCTGAGGAGAGGACCAAGTTTAGGGCGAGACAAAACTTTACTTGGCGTGGTATGGACAGGGATATAGCTGAGTATTGCAGGAAGTGCATTACTTGTGCGAAGTTTAAGGGGCGTGCACACCCACTGACTCCTTAAGAAGATATCCTGTTCCACTGGAACCTTTCCAAATGGTTTCGATGGATCTGATGGGACCTTTCCCTCTGACCGAGCGAGGAAACCAGTATATCTTGGTAATAGTGGACTTTTTGACACGATTTGCCGTTGTCAGAGCCTTACCCAACAAATATGCTGAGACGTAGCTGAGGCTGTAAGTGAGGTGTTTGCAGACCTCGGGATTCTCAGACGGTAACGGACCAGGGACGCGAATTTAGGAATGAAATCCTGAAGGAGATGGCGAAGCATATGCAGTTTCAGCATCATAAAATTACTGCATACCATCCAGCGTCCAATGGACTCTGTGAACGGACCAATCAGCAAGTTCTCAATATTCTACGAGGGATGGTGGACGGAAAAGATCAGTACTGGGATCTTTACCTAAAGGACACCCAAATGGCTTTAAATTCTGCTTACCACAAAGCAATTGGCGATACGCCGTATTACGCCATGTACAACCGGGACCTGAAGACTTCAGACCTTTGGTGGACCAGACCCACAAGTTTTGGAGGTCCACCTGATGAGGATTTCATAACTGCAAGGACTCAACGGTCCAAAGAGGTGTACGAATATGTACGAGACAACTTGCTAAGAGCAGCAGATGAACAGTGTAGGATTCGCCAGAAGAAATCCAAAGACACTACAGTACTGCCTGGGATGAGAGTTTTCATCAAGGCTGTGAAGAAGAAGGGTGACAGCAAATTATCTCCCCGCTGGGAAGGACCCTTCCGAGTCGTTGAGCAAATACGACCATATGTCTACAGGATTAAACACCTACAGACAGAAAAGATGAAGGAAGTTCATCTCGAGAATATGAAGATCGCGCTGGAGGCCAGTATTCCGAGATCGCTAGCCCCAGAAGCAAGAAGACCTTATCCACAGGAGACACATTCAGATAGACCTGAAGGTACATCCGAAGAAGAAGCACGTGAAGAAGAGTATGTCATGAACTTCCCAACGAATGACGATGGAAAAGGAACTTCAGAGAGCAACCAAGATTGGGCTCAAGAGTCAAGTGAGGTAGATGACCTAGCACAAGATGTAGTTGCAGAGATTCCAACAATGCTGATAAAGCTAATGTTTCGAATAATGTTAATGTGTTACCTAGTATGAATGTTGATGAGTCTGATGGACTACAAACCACTGATTCTTATAATATTAGGCATGACACAAACACTAAAGACCTTTCACCAAAACCAGAGGTTGCAACTAATGATGCGAGTGCAAGTACTGAGAGTGAAAGAAGTAACAATAAAACTGTGCATGATGAGTTGAGTGAGCATGGTAGACGTACCAGTGGACGCACGAGATACCGGGATACTATACTAGGCTGCATGAAGGACCGCAGGATTAATCAACCACACCACTAACAAACGGACACAAACAACACTAATCAGCTAATTAGATTAAGGGGGGACAGGATGGTCACCAACATTGTTGTAAAAGTGTTCTATATTGCAGATAGATGGTTGAAAATTGAAGAGAATGATGCGGATAGCACTGATTGTTCCATATTGATTGTCTGAACCTTCTTACGACCCGTAACCTCAAGATGAGCGTAGAGTCGGAACCAAAGGAACACCTGATGTTGGGTTGTTAGACTATGACCTGACAGCCCGGGAGAAGAGTATTCCGTAACAGAGAAGATTAGCAAGAACCAGATACAACTTCCTGCACATTGAGAAAAGCAGCACACCTTGCAAGTGTATCGTTTCTTTGCTAGACAATTTGGAGGAAACTCTCGGTGTTCCAGAAAGTAATTGGTTGATTATGTAGGGTTGAAGGGCGGTGGTGAGTAGGCAAGTTTCTTAACTTTTTGAGTTGGACGATCGAGTTTGCACTAAAATTAGAGGATGGAGTAGGATTATTTAGTCATCCTGTAAGTAGAATTATATCCATTTTGTTTTAGCACGTGAGTTGTAAAGTAATTTCGGATATCATGTGTTAGATGTATGTGATGAAATCCCTCTAATCCAAAGGTATCGAGATGATAAGTAAATGAAAGTTAACTGATTGAGCAATATTAAAGGAGTCAGTTCACGGGTTGAAACAGGCCATTGCGTTGATCGAAGAAGGTAATGCTGTTCTGGTTAGCCGTACAGCATCGTTATGTTATTGTACAGTCACATTATCAAGGGAGTTTGCTGTAGGACCTATTTTAGTCCTTTGCCTAGTAGTCATCTCGGTATGGTTTTGGAGGAGGTTATAGGGGAATCTGTAAGGAGTTGGCTGCTCTGATGTACATGAGCGTTAAGCCCGATAGATGCACACCATAGCGATTCGCGGTCACTCGAGGACGCGTGATTTAAGCGGGGGAGTATGTCATCGGCCAGAAGCAGTGACACTTAATTTTGCCATTATTAATGCATTTAATTGGTAAATCGTAACGCTTGATTAGTTATGATGATATAAAATTCTAAGGGAATAAAACCACAAAATAGAGTTTGGTGGTAGTGAGGCTGTAGTTGTAGGTTGTGTTTATGTTAGAGGTGAAATACTTGGACGATCTTGGTGGTTACTTTAACTCGAGATAAGGGCCAAAATACCAAGTCGCCTTCTCAAAGTGCCACCTCAGCATCCATACAACCGAACAACCAGGCCTCTGTCTAGATGACCTGGCACCCCTAGGTCTAAAATTCCTGAAGTCAGTTCAGGTTGAAACATCATTGAGTGAAGGTGAATCGGTGTTGACTCCTGGAACTCATTTGAAGAATACGGCGTGATTAGCCGTGAAAACTAGCTTAACTAACTAGAAATTAATTCTAGTATTAGGGTGAAGTTAGCTGTAGATTCCAGTTCGTCTTTTCCCCGAAGTTAGCGGAAGGCGGGCCTAGGAACTATGGTCAAATTGTAAGTATTATTACTTAATAAATGTATAAGTTCTTTTCACACACAGTGTTTAATATTATCCCATTTTGTCATTAGGACACTGAACAAAGGAGAGAACCACACCACAGAGATACTGGTTGGGTTGAACACAGTGGTACACGAAACAAAAAGAAACAACACTTATACTAATTAAATCACTTGGAGTACATCGACACGAGAAATACAATATCTATTAAATAAGAACCTATGTCTTGAAGAATAATGATATATATGAGTGAAAATATCAATGATATCGAGATATATGTGAAATAGAGTAATTTAATTCATTTTAAGGTTTCCAGAAATAGTGAATGATGAATCAGAATGATGCCATACTGATCTGAAGTTTTAATGAACAAAAATATTATTGAAACTATCTGAGATAACCTTTGATTAACTTACTAGAGTAAAGTAATAACGAAGATTTATGTTGGGGTAACAATGACCCACATAACATATCTGCATATTTTTTTTTCATAATTCAATATAAAATTCACTTTACACCTGGATTGTGGCGTCATATTCACACTCATATATCTGTATATATATATTTTTTTTTCATAATTCAATATAAAATTTACTTTACACCTGAATTGTATAGAACCTATATCACTTTACCTACCAAGGCCCACCTTCCCTACCTTTACTATAGGCAGTAAGCTCTTCCATCAATAATAACAACAAATGAACACTTAGTTTTGATTTATGTGATGGCAATGCGGGGAATCCCCTCCTACCTCGCGCAGACAGGGTGCTAGATAAATAGAAAGGCAAATGAATATAGATATCTTTGCGCAATTGGATACATATATACAGACATGTATCCTTACACACACATATACATGAATAGAGATACATAGGTAGAAATATAGATAAGTACAATATATGTGTATGTGTGTGAGTGAGTGTGTATAATATATATTTATATGTATATATATGTACATACATATATAAATATATACATTTATATATCTACTTATTTATTCATATATACATACATACACACAGACACACACACACACACACACACACACATCTATATATACATATATATATATATATATATATATATATATATATATATATATATATATATATGTAGAAAAGGTATGAATGAGACTGGATATCTTCACAATACAAGAGATGTATTTAACCGGTTTTGATTACATGTATTTCTGATGAAGACGTAATCGAAACCGGTCAAATACATCTCTTGTATTGTGAAGATATCCAGTCTCATTCCTACCTTTTCTACATTTGCCAACATGGATACGTGTCACACACACACACACAGACACACACACACACACACACACACACACACACACACACACACACACACACACACACACACACACACACACACACACACACACACACACACACACACACACACACACACACACACACACACACACACACACACACACACACACACACACACACACACACATATATATTATATATATATATATATATATATATATATATATATATATATATAAATGTATATATATATATATATATATATATATATATATATATATATATATATATATATATATATATATATATATATATATATATACGCTTGTCCCTGCACACGTTATGTGAAGAGCCTACATGAGGGAAGAGGGAAGTTCTGAGAAGCGGAGCCTGCTGCTCGGACGAGTCTTCACACTATATACGGTGTCGAGCTGCTACATTCTTCCGGGAATGGCGTCTGACAATCAGCTGTTGCCAAGTAATTCTTAATGCCAGACACATAAACCACGGACACATAAACGTTCGCGCATTTTATCCACCAGTTTTAATCAGGCTAGGGTGTCCTATTTATGATGTGAAAAGATTTTATTTATGGAGTCTCCAATGCGTTGTCAGGATACCATCGGCACATGAATATTTAGGATAAAAAATAGGTGATGTGACTTCCTCGATGGTTATCGCCAGACAAATAAACGTTCGCGCATTTTATCCACCAGTAACCAGTTATAATCAAGCTAGAGTGTCCTATTTATGATGCGAAAATATTTTATTATTTATGGAGTCTTCAACGTGTCAGGATACCATCGGCACATGAATATGTAGGATAAAAAATTGATGATGTGACTTCCTTGGTGGTTAGAAGATTACTGCATGAGATGCGGGTGCTCACTTCTTAGTAAGACTCCGAACCAGGCGAGGTGGGTCACATCCACCCGGTAAGTAGAGGCATCTCATCTACTATTGTGGCATAATGCAGAAAAGTGAATAATAAAAATGCATACATGAGCAATAATGTAATGCATGGTAATTTTCTATCTTAAGGTCATCCACATGTAAAAAGATTTTAGAGACTGAAAAGAAACGAAAATGTGTTTCCCAGATGTACATGGGAAAAAATAGGAAAATTTTAACAAATACGGAAAAAATTAACTCCAGATGAAAAATGTAAGAGTAATCATAAATGGAAGTTGCAGAAGTACTGAAAAACAATGCTATTGTTGACAGATTTTTTGAGACAATTTTGTGGTGAACTTTTCTTATGTGAAGTGTAGGGATAATGCTCTGATACTGATTCAAGAAAAGGTAATTGGTGCTGTAATAATACAAGTTGCAGCCAAAATAG
>NW_020868427.1:578327-588327 GCF_003789085.1 Penaeus vannamei | reverse complement strand
TTTATCTATCAGATAATTTTAATTGACTTATGTCCCATGCTTATGGAAGAACCACCCAGTATTTTTTTAATATAAAGTAAAATTCAAAGTCAGTTTAGCCATTATTTAGCATTTATGTAAGAAATTATTTTGTTATATGTAGTGATAAAAGTTTATATAGCAGTGAGTCATGATATAACATGCAAGAAGAGGTTATACTTACTGAAGCAGGTTTTCTATGAATAGCTTTGTTTTATTCATTGTGTGTTGTGCAGTGTGCTTTTTGAAATCCAGTCTAATGTGTTTACCACTAACCTTACTCATGTGTTGGTAGTGAGTAAAATGGTTGCTATAGAAATTTTACTTAATATTATAAGTAAAGTGTTATGATAGTCATGTCACTATTTCTTTATACAGATAACAAAATGCTTGTTTTGAGATGTTTGGTAGTTTTATTTTTACATCTGTTAGTACCATAGTTTTCGAGGTCTCCAGTTGGGGTCTTGATCCCTGACCTCTCCTCCCCTTTTTCCCAAAGATGTCTCATTGTAAAAGAGCAGCACCTAACCTTGCTAAGGTGACTGTTAGACCAGCATAACTTGACTCAGGCCCCTATATTTGTTTTTTTATACATTAGTTTTCTATGTATTTGTATATGAATACCTTTGTGCACTTGTACATAATTTTATGTATTTACACAAGTACATGTAAACTAATATGTATAGGTGGGTGTATACATGAGTGTGCACCTGTTTGTGCATATGTGTGATAGAATGTTTATGTATGTTAGGCAAAAGAATTTAGGTGGGAGCATACTTTCCTGTGTAGATAATTTTATATATGCAGTTCAAAAAGGAAAGTAACTTTCCTCTGTACTTTTATATATGTAGTTTAAAAAGGAAAGTAACAATCATTAACTGAGGGTCTTTAAACCTGAAAGAGATGTTGTCCATAACCCCTCAGAAAGAAGCACCAAGAGAGATTTAACCAAAATAGGACAGCCCAAACAAGCAGTAACTTTCCTGTATGGTTCCTAAAACGTACATATGTACGCTAATATTTGTGTGTGCACGATTATTCATTGGAGGTCATGTAACATTGACAACTGGCTCTTAATTCTCTGGCAATGAGAGAGACGTTATCCAATATATCAATATGCTTACAACACCCATGCCTTACTTGCCCTTGTATCATTGGGCCATTCTTACATTCTGATATTTTTTTCTCTTTATATAAACCTGAAAATAACAGATAATTTTTTAACTTTCTGAGCAGTTTACCCTTGTTACAAGTGAAGGTAGTGTAGTGAGGAAGACTACCAATACTTGTGCATTATTACTGTAGCCATAGTATTTTATTTTATTTATTTATTATTATTAATTTTTTTTTTGTATGAAACACTGAAAAATTTTACCATAAATCTGTGAAATACAATTGAAAAATTTAATGTATTTTTAATTGATTTTCTTATATAACAGATGAAGTGCAACATATAAGGCATCCTTACTGTGTATACCAGTGTTAATGTTAAAAGTTAAAAGTTAAAATGTAAGCCTGAAGCATTGAAAGTTTTGGCACTTGAAAATTAAATACTTCAGCTAGCCTCTCAACAGATGTTTCTTGCTTGTCAAATGAGGTCTTTATATTTTTATATGAATATTCTGTTAATATATATTGTTTCTTATGTATTTTATTTTGTAGAGTGATTTTAAGTATTATATTGCATAATATTCTTTATTCAGATGAATAAGAAATTAATTATGACTGGCATAAGAAATAAAATTGTGTACATATCTAGAAACTATATGATCCTCACACCCTGCCCATTGATGTCATGGATGATGACGATGTTTATCCTGAATTTTATAACCACATTGCATGACTCGTTAGAAACCTATCAGAACAGTATATAAAATATATATAGTAATGGAAAATTAGTTAAACATGTAGTTTCAAATTTGTCTAAAGAATAGCTTTTCAGTCAAGGAACTTTATAAATTCACTCGGCTGGGAATGGATATGCTAAAAAAATTAGATTGTGGTTGGGCATCACTCCTTTGGATAATGCCTTTGCAATAACAAATTGATGTGTATCACTTTTGTTGTTCTAGTTGCTGTTATTAATACTACTTTCATTATCATTATTATTGTTATTATTTTAATTATTTTAAATATTAATTTTAGGAGTAGTAGTATCATTATTACTATTTATAGTATTATTGTTGTTCTATTATCATGATTGTCATTGACAATATTATAGTCATTGTTATTTGTGTATGTTGTTATGTACTGACTTTTAATATAATCATATATATTTTGTTCTTTATTTGCTTCTGACATTACTTTTTGTCTTGTAGTCATTGTTGTTACAGTTATGATTGCCATAACATATAAAAAAGGTTATAATAGTATATGCAATTATCATGATGACTGTCAATAATACACATCTGTCCAAGGTTGAAATGGAAGCCGTGCCTTCCTGTCCCACTCCAAAGGAAACAACTGATCACACCTACCACACCCAAGCCTTACTTGCCCGGTACTTTCTCGCCCTCGAGCAATTCCAGCGTACTCACCACTTGTCACAGCTGGAAGTACTGACAACCAAAGAATCAAAAGCAGGCACCCACCAGCAGGACAGCAGTTGCAAAATATAAGGACATCTCGTCAAAAGAAGAGGCAGACCAGAGACCTAGCAGAGAGAAGAACAGCAGTAGTCACAGGACAAGGTCGTCACCCTCCACCCTCAGCACCCGGGGCACGGGGTCTCCCATGGAGTCATGCCTTTCTTCCATAATAAACCAGGAAGCCAAGACCCCTTTCATTCCACCAACCTCCATGCCCTCCACTCGTTCAAGGTTGAAACGGAAGCTGTGCTTTCCAGTCCCAGTCCAGAGGTAACAGCTGATCACACCTACCACGCCCAAACCTTACTTGCCCAATACTTTCTCACCCTTGAGCAATTCCAGCAAACTCACCCCTTGTCACGGCCGGAAGTAATGACAACTGAAAAATCAAAAGCAGGCACCTGCCAGCAGGACAGCAGTCGCAAAATATATGGACGTCTTGTCAGAGAAGCAGAACAGGAGTAGTCACAGTACAGGAGGTCATCCTCCGCCCTAGGCATTCGGGGCACATCTTTAGCTCTCCCAATAAACCAGCAAGCCAAGACCCCTTTCATTACCACCAACCACCATGCCCCACCACCCTATCACAAAGACATTAATTTTTATCTATACTAATACTTTTATCATCATTATTTTTAGCACCATTGTTATTGTAAGAACTCATCTTTAATTATATTCCCCTTTTCATTGTAATCATTGTCAGTAGGTTCATGTGCCACTGTCTGGTGAAAAACAGAAGTTAGTTTTGTCATATGTATGTTGAAGAAAAGCACAATTTTCCTAGTTGCAGTTGTAGTTATCATATATTTATATTATCTTTAAGTATTCCTGACAAAGTATTTGCTACATCATTAGTGTGTTACTATATTTAATATCTGGTATGCAAGTGATCATTTATACATGTGCAAAAACTCTTCAAGAGTGGAGATATTATAAACTTGTTAGCATTTTTATTGTTTTTCAGGCATTATAGTGTCAAGCTTAATTCTTAATTTATTCTTTTGTTACATAGTGTTCTATGATTTTGCGTTATTTTGCTTTATGTAATGAAAGATGCTCTCTATGTACAAAAAAACTTTAAAATATTTCCCTCTTACTCTTTTTTTTTTTTTTCATAATATTATTACCTAGTCTTTCTCTTGTGTTACAAGTAATAGCATAAAGGACTTGAAAAATTGTGAACAGATATTAAGGTAATGAAATAGCTCCTGTAATAGCTTGGAACCACTTCAGTGTCAGTTGTAATAAAAGAAAACAAATATACCATTTAAAATTGTGTAATTTTTTCTTTAAATAATTAACAATCGAATGTACGTGACCTGATATACCAATAAGAAAGGTTTAACAAAATGAGTGTACTAAAATCATAATAATAATAATAAATAAAAGTAAAATAAATCGCATCAAATGACTAAAAGAGATCTTTTATTCCATATCCAATAATGTTCCCCAATTTCAAATACCACTTCAATAGTTACTAAACATTTCTGAATAGTAATGTGTATTAATATGTTCAACATCCTCAACTTCTGTTGTAGGTGTTTCCCCAGCCTCTCTTATGTGTGTCTCGCCACTCGTCCATTTCCCGCTCATGTGCAATCTTATCAGGATCATCCCGCTCTTCTGCAGCTTCCTTTTCTGCCTCTTCTTTTTCTTCTGCTTCCTTTTCTGCATCTGGTCCAGCAGCAGCACGATCCTGAAGGCAGTTCTGATTCTTGCTTGGGTCTGGGAACCTGGTGTCAGATACCATAATATAAGATTACTTTTAATTTGTTGTAAAAAAAAAAAAAAAATGTAAATGCAAATAACTTGGAAATACTATTTTGTTACAGAGACTGACTTCACATAAGCTAACCACTTTATTAACCACAAGGCATGGTCATACATGCCATGGCTATTGTGGACAAAGTAGTAGGTGGCATTGTATTCACTTTTCTCAAGTTATTTTATATATCTAAATATAAGCTTTTAGGTGCCTAATATTGCCTGTAAACTACTGAACGAATTGGTCACAAACGGGAAACTGTCTGTGTGCGCCAACAACTTCACGATGTCCACTTGCCTTTTTTTTTTTTTTTTTTTTTTTTTAACTAAGGTTAATGGGACAATATTCAGCTAGTTCACTGTATCATCACTAAAGATAATTAGACCACCTAAACTGATCACGTTAAAATCCTTATCTGATAAAACGTGCATAAGATTTTGAAAATATCAGTAATAAACACAAATGAAGACGTTTCTTTCAGATTACTTCACAACCAAACTTTCTTGACATTCTGCCACAAAAATATCCAACCATTAAAATTTAGATATGTAGATATATCATCAAATCTAATGTAGCTTACCATCCTTCTCTAACCCTCTGATCATAAAACTCCTCTACAGTCATAGAAGGTAGACTTGGATATCCAAGACCAAATACATTCTTCTGCATGGCATCCCTTGTTATAAGAATAGGCCTAGAAAGGAAAAAAGTAGAATAAGTATTAATAATATATCTGTACCATCTGAAATTGGACAAGTCGACTATTCAAAGAAAAATTAAACAAAGAAACAAAATGTACATAAAAGATATATGTGGTACTTGGAGCCCTTTCATTACCTAGGGGTTTTGCCCATAAGCCTCACCCAATTGTTATATTTTGTATACGCCACTAATGACTTTAGATGTTGATGCAACAGAAAATTTTCAATAAATGAATTGGGGCCACAAAGTCACCCATTTCAAACTATGGTTATTAAGGGTGTGCGGCAGTTTCTGACCAATTCTTGCACTTGATGTGTTCCTTATATTCCTGCTGCTACAGCTCTTACATTTAGTAGCAGCTTTAATGATATATTATCTTGATGTCTAGCACATTTAGCTGTCAACCATTAACCATTATCCATTAGCAGTAGCTTCTGGTCATGTAGATAATGGATGGTGCTAGGTAACATCCAGTGCCTTACAAACCTTCATAGCAAGAGTATGCTTGAATATTTTGCTAATGATACAGAATGAAAAAGACATCAGGACCACAAAGGAAGAAATTAAGACACAGCTTGCAGAGATGGTAATGAAGAACAACATGCAAGAAATATTGCTAATTTGGCTGCTGTAAATAAGGACATAATCATAATGGGACATGAAGAAAAAATTTGTAGAAGATGAAATTGAACAATACAACGAGGACAAGAAAATAATTGTAAACATTCTCAAGGTCATAATTCCTGAATTTGCTGAGCAGAATATCATAGCTCATAGGAGGCTGGGATTATTTGAAAAGGGAAAGAAACACCCCCTAAAAGTAACCTTCATGAATAAGCAAATGGTAACTGATATAATAAAGAAAGGCAATGACCTGGCCTCCCATGAAGAAAATAAAGAAATCTGGATAGGGTGACAGAGAAACACACACACACACAAAAAAAAAAAAATTGGTAGTAAAGAGCAAAAATGAACAAAGGACAGAAGAGGAAAAAAACTTTTTATTTGCAGGGTGAGAGTCTCCAAGCAAAGCAAATATACTATCAGAACCAAAATGTAGAGACAGACAAACATTAACCCTGCAGCCAAAAGGATTACCGAAAGATTATATAGAAATAGTTTATATAAATATTGATGGTTTATCTTCGAAGTTGCTAGAACTAGAGACAATTGAAATGAATAAACCAAATGTAATATGTATCATTGAAAACAAACTGGATCCCTCCATAGACAATGTAAGTATAATATTTAGAGAAAAGACAGGGCAGATGGAAATGGAGGGGAGGTAGCAATATTAACTAGGAAAGGAATTATTACAAGGGAGTTTGAAATTAATCAAGGCACCTTAGTGGAACTGAAGGTAACTGAGGTCAAAATAAATGGGGTAAGCATAATAATAACCATGGTATATATGCCACCTCATACATTAGTGTGGTCATAAGAAAATAACCAAAAAATAATTCAAGAAACATTAAAGAGCATGGAAGAAGTACTACAACTTTCGAAAACCAATGCAAAAGAAATTCTTATTAGAGGGGATTTTAATAGCAAAATTGACTGGGACAGTTTCAATCCCAGAGCACAACCACATTCGTGGAATGCTATATTACTAGAAGTCAAAAATGAGTATGAGGATATGAGGGCTAGATAGGCTGTCTATGCTTGACCTAATATTCACAAAGCATAACAATGATATTAAGGATATTAGTACTGTCCTCCTTCAGGAAAAAGTGACCATGTAGTGATTAAACTAAAATACTGTCTGCTAAAGGAAAAACTCATTGTAAGCAAGGAAAGAAAGGAAAAGTACAATTATGAAAGAGGTGATAAACTGGGAAACACTTCTGGGCAATGAAAACCTTCATGTTCAGTATTCAAAATTTTGAGAGACCTATAAAAAAAGGAGTGGAAAAAACTTCAAAATTGAAGCAAGAAATGGCCAAAAATGGTTCAATGACAAATGCAAAATGAGAGAAAACAAGCAACTCCTCTGGAAAAGAATCAGAAAACATAGATCTCAGGTGGGGTATAAAAGATATAAAGTAGGAAGAAATGAGTATACCCAAACCATGAGAGAGGTGAAATTAGACTTTGAAAAGGATATAATCAACAAATGTACAAAACTCTTCTTTAACTACATAAGTAGTAAAACTAAGAGTAGTGATCAAATTAGTACCATCAAAGACAATAACATTATTTATTCTAAGGAGGAAGAAATGTGTGAAATCCTAAATGAGAAATTTCAGTCAGTGTTTGTTCAGGATCCATACTTTGATATGGTAAATATCCATACAAACGTAAAGAACATAGAAAATATCACCCTCAAAAAGAATGAAATAAAAGATCTACTAAAAGGATTAGACAAGACCAAAGCAGAGGAACCAGAAGAAATTTCAAATTGGGTTTTCAGGAAATGTGTCAAAGAACTATGTACTTATTGTTAATATTCCAAAATTCAGTGAGACAAGATAAAATACCAAAAAGTTGATAACTCACTAATGTTACAACCTTATATAAGAGTGGTGACAAACAAAACCCACTAAATTATAGACCAGTTTCGATAACTTGGGTAGTATGCAAGCTTCTAGAAAGGATAATTAAGAAACAATGGGTTGAAAAACTTGAAAAACATGAAATGATATCAAATAAACAATTTGATTTTAGAGAAGGAAAGTCATGCGTAACAAATCTCTTCTGTTTTTATGATAGAGTATCTGAAATATTACAAGAAAGAGACAGCTGGGTGGATTGTGTGTACATGGACTTTAAAAAGCCTTTTAATAAGGTGTCTCATAGAAGACTACTATGGAAATTAGAGCACTTAGTTGAATTGAAAGGCAAACTACTCGCATGGATGAAAGACTTTCTTCATGAAAGACAAATGAGCACAGTAATTAGAGGGAAGCATTCTACATGGCGATAAGTAACCAGCGGAGTGCCTCAAGGATCGGTTTTGGTACCAATTATATTTACTAATTTTGTCAATGATTTAGAGACAAACATAAACCCAGGTAGTTATCTGAATATGTTTGCAGATGACACGAAGATACAAAAAAAGGATAACTGACGTCTCATGCCAATGCCACCAAAGTGACATCGAGAACTTATTCACATGGAGTTGCACATGGAAAATGGAATTCAATATCAATAAATGCCACGTAGTCAGGTTCGGAGAAAGTGGAAATTGCCCACTATTCCAATATAAATTAGGAAATGCAATATTAAACACAGCTGACAGGGAAAAAGATCTTGGGATAATCATAAATAGAAACTTAAACCCAAATGGTCATATAAACAAAAAGGTCCATAAAATGCTAGGACTGATTGCCAACATGAAGAGGGCATTCGTGTATGTTGACGAAGATATAGTAAAAAACAACATTATTGCAATCAAGACCAAGCCTTGAGTACGGTGCAGTGGTATGGATATTGACAAACTGGAAAGAGTTCAAAGAGTGGCCACAAGATGGGCACCTACTCTAAGAGATATGAGTTACAAAGATAGACTACAGAAATTAGGACTTACTACCTTGGAAGAAAGAAGGAAAAGGGAGGACATGATTATGCTGTTCAACTGTATTATAGGAAGAGTGAAGATAGATAAAGATGACTTTTTTATCATGAACACAATAGGGATACGAAGACAACAAAAAGCTAAAAGTAAAAAGAGGTGATAAAGAGGTCAAAAATTTAGTTTCCCAAACAGAACTATTGAAACATGGAACAGTCTCCCCGAACAAGTAGTGTGTGCCAAAAATGTGCATAATTTTAAAAAGTTATACAACAATTCAGATATAGCAAACGGGACCACCTGAGCTTAGCTCTTCCCCCGTTTTGAAACAACTAGGTAAGAACACCTAGGTAAGAACACACACACACAACACACACACACACACACACACACACACACACACACACACACACACACACACACACACACACACACACACACACACACACACACACACACACACACACACAGTAACTATATATAACATTACTTTAATCCATTCCCCTTACACATCAAAAAGATACCTGAGGAACTAGGGAACTAACTTGAGTGGTCTGGGCTTTGGTGTGTCTTCTGGATCAGGTAGTGTGCCTTTCATCCTCATAACAGCCATCTCTGCTAACATGTTACGTTCCATTGTCACACTCTCTAACTCCTCAAGGCTGAATAAAACATTAGATATACATTAGAAATTAACAAAATATGAAGTATAATGGGGGTAAATTCTGAGTGAAATGTGAGTTAGTGAATGAATTAATGTGAGTGGGTAGTGTAGTTAGATATTCCTCTTTATTGTCATTGATATCTTTTATAGGATTCTTGAATTTATTTTAGCAGAAAAAAATATTCCCATAAAAATTTACAAAGAATCATATTAGAAAGACAAAGACAGTAATTATCGATCTTCATACTTACCAGTCCATGATGAATTTCTTAACCATTGTTATATGATAATTTCTGACAATTTCTTCGTCATGACTAGGATTCTCGAGTGCTTTTTTAAGTTCATTTAACCGTTCTCCCATAGCCTTCTTTTCTTTGAATCTACGGATCTTGTCCTCACGTTGTCGGGCCATTGCTTCCAGCTCCTTTTGTCAAAGTATGAAAAGAAAATTAGAAGATGTATTTCTGCCATATATGAAATTACATACATACACACATGCATACATGCACCCCTCAACACCAAAACACACACACATAAATAGAATAAATAACAATAATGAAAATGAATAGCTATGGTTAGGGATACTTCATCCAAACCCTTGAAGATGCTTATACAATTGAGGATATGCATGTCTAAAGTAGGTATTGCACCAAACCGAACTATATCAGAAATTTGGTGCTTTCATTTTGTATCTCAGTTAACCTGTAAGATGGAGGCTTTATTTTTTCACCTTAAACTCTTAAAACTTATGC
>NW_020868427.1:558327-568327 GCF_003789085.1 Penaeus vannamei | reverse complement strand
CTATCCACTATGATTGTTATATTATTTCTTTTCCACAAACTCCACAACTCTTAGTCCTCAAGGCCATACAGGAGGCCCTTATTTCACATTGCCCGCATCACCATACTTATTACCTTACCTATGAAACAAAAAAAAGTCACTGAATTTTTAGAAAAAAAAAAGAAAAGAAACTCAATGATATATTATCATATAACAAAATATCATAATGCAATAACATAGAAAATAGGTCTCAAATTCCTCGACTTATGAGTATATATGTAAAAAAAAAAATAAAAAAAATAATAAAAAAGAAAAAATGGAAGAAAGTACAACAAAGCTGATGGAAAAAGTGAAAAGTAGTGTACAACAAAGCTGTAGTGGAAAGTGCAAATATTCGCACCGCATCGAAAGTTAACTAATACTATAAATGTATTTTTCATTTCAAATCCAAGAGGCTACTGTCGTCTTATACTGTATTGATATATTTATTCACAAGGAATTATTAAACCACCATGGAATCGGGAATTAAAGCATACTAAAACTACAAGAACCACACAAAGGAACATGCATCAGTCAGTTAGGAATTGATACAGTGGGACAGGAAGTGAAAAGGGAAGGGAAGGGAAGGGAGAGGGAGAGAGGGAAATAAGGAGAAAGGGTGAGAGAGAGGGAGAGAGGGAAATAAGGACAGAGGGTGAGAGAGAGAGAGATGGAGAAGAGAGAAGGGAAATAAGGACAGAGGAAATGAGAGGAGGGAGAGGGGAGAGGGGGGAGAAGGGGAGAGGGAGAAGAAGAGAGAAGAAGAGAGAGAGAGAGGAGAGAGAGAGGAGAAGAGAGAGAGAGAGAGAGAGAGAGAAGAGAGAGAGAGAGAGAGAGAGAGAGAGAGAGAGAGAGAGAGAGAGAGGAGAGAGAGAGAGAGGAGAGGGAGAGAGAGAGAGAGGGAGAGGGGGGAGAGAGGGAGAGGGACAGACAGAGAAATACATAAAAGAAAAAGAGACACAGAGAGAGAAAGACGAGACAAAAAGAGAAACAGAGATAAAGGACAGGATTAGTTTGGATTAGTAACACTAGAAAACACATTTTTCTGCTCTACAAAAGTGAGTCCCCGATTAAACATTCACAGGAAGAGAGTGATTACCAATGTTGAGGTGAATGGTTTAAAGTGGAAATATCTATGTCACTTTCCAGGCATCGAATCGACACTATCTGTAAAGATGGTATGATCTCAGGAAGGGATCGATAGTGTGGGGGAATAATAGACTGCTGAAGACTTTTAAGGGGGTCTGGGGGGGGGGGGGAGTCATGAAGGAGGAGGGAGAAGTTGTTTAAAAGAAAAAGAACACAGGAGAGAAAGACGAGACAAAAAGAGAAACAGAGATAAAGGACAGGATTAGTTTGGATTAGTAACACTAGAAAACACATTTTTCTGCTCTACAAAAGTGAGTCCCCGATTAAACATTCACAGGAAGAATTACCCCTAAATACACCTACAGAGTGATTACCAATGTTGAGGTGAATGGTTTAAAGGTGGAAATATCTATGTCACTTTCCAGGCATCGAATTCGACACTATCTGTAAATCAAGATGGTATGATCTCAGGAAGAAAACCATCGCCCATTTATAGTGTGCCATTAGTTAAAATAGATATTACTGATCAATATTACCTGAAGACTTTTAAGGCTTACGTCCTCAGCCATTCTGAGGTCCAGACACTGGATCTATTCCATGAAGATAACATGTCTGGTTAGAATTCCTACGTTGTTTACTACAAGTAATTCTAAAACAGACCAACCAGAAAATCTAGTGCAGATTCCAGACATTAAAATATCTAAGCTACCTATTCTACATAAGAGACCAACTTACTGTCCTTCAATATTAGAAACAAATATTATGCTAAACTACTATTTATAAAACATACTGGCAATACAAAATCCATGCATGGTTTTTAAGAAACCAAAAAAAAAAAAAAAAAAAAAAAAAAAAAAAAAAAAAAAAGAAAAGAAAAGAAAAAATGAGCCATTTCACATTTTTTCTCACGTCTTATACAATTATTTACCTGTGTTGATGTTGCAGCTTTTGCCATGTCAGTCAGCATTAAACGTGCCTCACTCAGTAATAGTTCTGTGTCTTTCTGCATCTGAACAAAAACATGAAAGAGAGAACATAGTCATTTTCATAGAAAAAGACATAAAACCACATCATATAGACAGAAGATACAAAATATGGTTATCATATGACCTTGTTAAAAAAGACCAGAAAAAAAAACAAAAAACAAAAAACACTGGTACTGAGATGTAAATCTGGCCTATCAGAAAGGATGGTAACAAAATTGTTAGAAAATCTTGAAAATACAACTCAATCAAAATCTGGTCAAACAGTTCTTACTGCCTTTCTCTCTGTTTCTGCTTCACCTCAGCTTCTCTTTTCCCCATTGTTATGTTATTGTAAAAGACAGATCAGTGAAAGATAAGAAAATAACTCATCACCCATTTTGATAGGGAAAAATAAATATCTTATTCACTTTCCCAGTTTGCAGCTTGACCATTCTCACAAACTTACTATCTGTGTACTTACCACGAGGTTTTCTTCAGCCACCATACACTTATTTTGTACCTAAATATTACTCCTCAATCTCCTGCCAACAGTCTATTTTCAGTTGACTATTCAATGACAAAATAAGATTTTCATAACATCTATCCTTCTTGTACTACCTTAACCTGAATAAGCAACAAATCGAGTCAAAATTAATGTTTAAAACAGTCACATTTACGTGCCTGTGATAAATGAAAACTGTCAGATAATCTTACATTCTTTCTTCTTCTTCTCAGCTAGCTGGTTCAAGACCTTTAAAATTCAGCACTGATTACTAGAAAATAAATGCTGCTTTTTGTTTAATCTTATATATTAATTTCTCTGGTATGTTTTCTCCTTTAGACCAGTGGTTCCCAGAATGAGGGCCATGTAGCAGAATATAGGGGACCATAATCTAAGGATATGTATATATAAAACCAAAGGATTTAAGTGGGTAGGCAGAGTAATACATCCCTTTTTTGTCTGTGTAATTCCCTTTTTTTACCTGATTATGTGTTATTGACATAAACAAGAGATTGAGACATATTTGGGTAATAATTTAATCTAAACATAATTCTCAGATTTCCTAAGTTATGTTTTATTTTGTTTTTTGTTTGTTTATAATTTAAACAACTTTTTGCAATAATGTCATCTTTTAATTATTCTCAGTTACTTCTTGAATGCCACTTTAATAATTACATGAAATCTAACGAAGGCAAACAATAAAATTCTTTATTAATACTTCACAAAAGAAAAAATGAAATCAATGGAATTACAGGATTTGCTAGAGTGGTTTCTATATTGACCTAATTAGTGCAGGACTGTAAGCATTCACTGCAGTCACAGGTTATGCTTGGCAGTGGGCCATGGACAAGGATAATGTGTGAAAAGTGGGTAATGACCAGAAAAAGTATGTGAACCATTGCTTTAATCTTTGGGGATATCTTTGATGAGATATGCTACTATAAAACTCTAAAAAATCAAGTAATTGTTAAATCAATTTGAGAAGTCTAACATGCATACAAGACACTCATTGAAACAAGGAAAAGGTAATAAGTTATCCTACAACATGTGTTTTCTCTAGAATCATACATTTATATTTTTTGTGATAAATTATGATATTAATGCTTTTTGAAAGTCACAAGAATGGAAATGTCTTATTCAGAACATGTCCTTTTTTTATCTTTCCAGTGAACACCTTACATGTACATCCAGACCATCACATACATCAAACAGATGTTTATTCTATTAAAAATAATTTTATATTTACATTACATAACTAATAACACTATTTCCATACTTAAACTAGGTTACCATCAAATTTAACAAATCAATTTCACATTTGTCAAAAAGTTAATTACCTGTAAAATGTAAATTGAATGACAGAAAGCTAAGTTCATGTAGTACAAATAAGAAATATCAGTTTCCAGTGTCTGTGAAGCAAAAACTTGCCAATAATACAATTAAAAGACACTGAAATAATCTACCTCTACATGTAAATTATGAAATTCCTCTGCTATGTTGCAGCTATACTGTATTAGATTGTAATACCATTCCTATTCATTGTCCAATCATCTCAAAACAACGAGGTACATGTTTTTGTAATGGTTATTTTTGAACTTCTAATACTTTAGCTAGAATGTGAAACTCACTGGACCAATAAACCAATATCATATACAAGTAGCTACTTTGCTAAGTTCAAAAACTTTTGAAGTCTTTCCTAGTTGTCTATGCTCTACCGCTCTTTTGATACGTTATACTTACCTCCTTGACATTTCCATTTGCCAAATGCAACTGATTGTAAGAGAGTTAGTATTCTTACAAAAATAAAATAAACAGAGAAAAAAGCATTTTCCTTGCAAAACAAAACATTCACACAAAAAAAGAAAAATAAAGAAAAAGAAAAAAGAAAAAGAAGAAAAAAAAGAGCAAAAACTAGCCCATTCAACTAAAATCTTTGTATTCTCATCAGGAAGACTTCTAAACCTGGACATCTTTATCAATAATTCATGTATCATAAGGAGATATAGTAAAATAATAAATGGCCAATTTCTGGAAGAAATTTTTGGCAATAGCTTCACTAGAGGATATATATTTCCTGGTTATATTTTTTCTATCTCACAAACTTCTGTGGCAGCTCTAGCAATATGAATTTTTTTTTACATAAGTGCTAAAAGAATATTTTTAATGAGGTAAAATCATATACTTGAAAAACAAGGAAAGTTGAAAAAGATGTAGAATAACCATCCCTTAAGGGGTAACACAGCAAACAAATTAATGCAGTAAAAACAATTCCAAAAATCACTTGATATGAACAAAAACCTATTGGATATAGCTGGGAAATAAAAAGGAAACAGGATAAAGGGAACACCTACCTCTTTCCTTATTTTATCAAGTTCTGAAGTATCCACTGTCTCTGTTCTGTAGATTGGACGGATTCCTCCCATCCACAGGGGAAAGTCAATGCCATACCCACACATAGCAAAAAGGATGATGACCAACAGTAACAAAAAGAATGCGGTGGCTGGGATGTGATATACGACAGGGATGTTACCTGAAAATTGTAGAAAATTGAAGAGAAAAACCTGAAAACTGACATCAACAACGGCAACAAAAAGGAGACCATGATTCATATAAAATAAAAAACAGCTTTAAAGAAAGCAATATGATTAATGTGACTTTCAAGACACAAAAAAATCCCTTACTATAAAAGTTATTGATAAACTTAGCACTCTCTGAGCCAAGGTGCTGGAGTGGTTGAAAGCAGAACTTGCTTAAAGTTTCTGCAATCACCATTCCTGGAGTGATTTCCTGTGTGGGGTCTACCATCAAGTCTTCAAAATATCTGAAAGGATATTTTGGCATATCAGTCTTCGCGATGAAAAATATTCTTAGTCAGTACATGAATATCATCAATTGCTACTGAAAGTCATCTCCTACGAGTAAGGAATTAGCTAAATAATGTTATTCTAAAAATACTATGCAAATATTATATCATTATCTGATATGGTACCAAAAGTATAACAATCAGTCTTATTTTATACATTTGCAATATGCAATTTTTTTGTTTGATCTACAGCACTACTATCTATATAAAGATTCTATCACAGAATTGCCCCAACATCTTACAGTGTTTGATGCTGTATTGAAAAAGATATTGAAATCAATCACATATTTGTACTTACTGTTCACACACATCTGGAGCCCCAAACACTGATACTTTCACCCAACTCCAAACACTGCCTGTTGTGCTTTTCGCCCCTGGTTTGCATTCCTCTGGGATATTTGTAAAACCTCTCTTAGCCATCTGTGCATGGCGACGTGACTCAGCTACCTAGAAAAAAAGATGATGTTTAAAAGGCGAATTTTGATGCAAAACTTAAAAACTTACACAAAAAGTTTTGTAACCATAAAACATGTATACATAATATGATAATGAGACACATATGTAACACATTCCCGAATCTTATAAGAAGCTTCATCACTTCAAAGCTTAATAAAAAAAATTGTTCTAAATCATAAGACCTCTGGTGAGAATAGTTGTTTACAATTGCTTAAGAAAACAAAATTTTGACCCTTTAATTATTGCCTCTATCAGGGATAAACAAACCTTGTGCATGTGACGCCAGTGCCATAGGCAGCAGATGAAGAAAATGATGACAATCATCATCCCAATCACTCGTGTCCAGCGTAACTCTCGCTGGATGTCTCGAATAAATAAGAACACAGCCCATATTGCCAGAAGAATAAATAAAGCACACAAAAAGTACAACCACACCTGCAGAATATGGACATATTTATTATTTTTCTGGGCGCACATGAATCTTTGATACTATTTATGTAGAAATCTATGTTATACTTTGTTGGTGGTACCTTCACAGTACTTGAAAGTTTTATACAAATTTATATAATTATGCAATATATACATTATATAATCACAAACTATCATTTACATTAAAATGTTTCTAGACCTTAGGAGAGCTTCAACTTACTTCAACATTTTTCCCGACTTCAAAGGCAGAGGTAATCCACTCCAGAGAGAAGGCAATAATATTACGTGGCTCCACAAGTGGTTGCTTCTCTAACACTAAGGCATTTGCCAAGAAATCATCCACCTATAAAGAAGAGCAAATTTAAGTCTGATATTCAAGAACCTCAAAATGTAGTTATCCAATCTTTCTTATAATTTAACTCTTTAGCCTATACTAATATTGACTGACAACATCCATAACAAAGATATAATGTGATAATTATATTCCAACCTGAAGGATATTATTTTGACTCTCCAGATACTGCTTCAGTATCTTGATATCATCTTTGGTAATGTGAGCGACTAGCTGCCTCACCATAGCCGAATCACCCTCCTTCAGAATGTCTTCTGCCTCCTAAAGAAAAAGAAAGTCAGCAGCATTTTAATACCAAGTACCCAACATTTTTGCCCTCTTCTGTAGTTATCTGAATTATTGATACTTAATGCACTTCCTCTAATAATTTCATATCTGAAACTTATCATCTCTGTTTCTCATAATTTCTTTTAGGAAAAACTTTACAAGGCATCATGGTAAAACCCTCTGAGGTCAGATCTGAGTGAGGTATTTTCTCTGTTTAATGTCCAGGAGACTGCTCATGCACAAAAATTCCTAACTATTTACAGTAACAGATGTACCTAATAACACTCAAGTGACTCAAGTGAATGAATATTGGCCTGCTTTTAGAGATCATAATACACACTACCCTCCCTTTTTACTTGATTATTTTGAATTCCTCTTTCAAATGTTTAAATACGATAACACTTGATCTGAGCACTATTACTACTGTAAATGTTTTGTAAAATGACACCTTAATAATAGAAGCTAGAAAGGGAGAGAAAGATACCTGTAACTGAAGACTTGTCCATACATGTTGAACTGCTCTTTTATAGAATGCTTGAACATCAACAGACCCTTCCCGCATCACAGTCTTCTCTAAAGCTGACAACTGGCGTTGTTTCAACTGTTTGTAAATAGAAAGAAGCTTATAAATAAAAGTGAATTCCTATTTTCACATTATGAAATCTTGATCTTGACAAATACTATTTCTATTTCACAAAAAACATGTTGCAGTAAGAAACTTGTCACCTGGTATCCTTGAAATCTCATACTCTTTCAGCAAATCCAAACAAAGGTGAATCAAATAAATAAATAAATAAATACATATATAATGGCTACAGTAAAAATAACAATCATAACTGCAATACCATAAAAATGAAGATGCATGCCATATCCTTCCCATACAAATGAATATTCAACCCCTTCCTATCTAATGGGGTTTATTAAAAAGGTACATCATCATCTTTCTGCCCTCTGCTAGTACAACACTTCTGCGGAAGCATGTAACTAAGACCAGATGGCAAGGGTGTTCTCTCAAACAATTTGATTACTGGTCTAAGAAACAAACAGTATCTCTCTGTGAAGAATATTCATAGAATGAAAAATAAATATGGAATTGTTTTATTCTCCATATAATAAAAAAAATGAGAAGTAAAGAGCTTAGATTTTACAGATAATCTGAAACCATGAACTGATTCACAAAAACACAACTTTAATGTTAAAGAATGTACTCATCAGCAGATATCTGGGACAAATAAAAATCTAATGAACTAATTCTTACATTGTTTATATGATTTGTAATTACTTTTAATTCTATTAGGGATATATTTCTCATTAACTCCCAGTTACTCCTTTTCCAGGATTTACATGTCTCTCTTTATAGTAATTCTTTCCTTTGAATGATACAAATGAAAATAAACTTTTTTATATGAATTAAAGAATCATCCTAAGGTAGTAGATATGTTTTATTTGTTTTCATTGACAAATATCTGCAGATCATTTTCACTTGCATCCTCAAAAAGAAGTATTAACAACATTTCTGTAGAAGTTAAATGAATTTCTAAAAAACAAAAAAATATGATATCATGATAAGGTTTTAAAACTAAAAGCTAAAAAAAAGCTACAGAGATCCCCAAACAAATACTAGGGGATCTGTGCACTAGAAAATGAAATTAAATCATACTTTATAGAATAACAACATCCTTGGTATACAAAGTAGTGATTCATGAAACTTTAGAAGTATTAGAGGTGCATAATCATTTAATCATTATAAAGCAATATTTGTTTGTCCAACAACACTGTAAATCTGGCATGGCCCACCAAGACGGTAAAAAAATTCTTGTTGGTTAGCCTTAGAGGATTTCAAAGTTTCATTCCAAGCACATGAACTTTGTCCTTGACTGTACATGAATGAGAATATAATGGAAAAACAACTATTACAGTAGTAAGGAAAGATATCCAAAATCAACCAAAATGAATGATTTTTGAATAATAATAACAACAAAAATATAATAATAATTCATAAAGGGATTCCTGTCTCTGAATGTCTATGATAGCTAAATTTTTAACCTATTTTACATAATTTTGATAGTTTCTTAACCAAAGGTCAAATATATAACACAAGAGAGCAATTTTCACAGCATAAACTGCAATGTATGCTTCTAAATTAATTGCTTCTGAATCACTTGTTCATGGTGAATTGCAGTTTGTTTCAAGTCATCTTTCCATCTGGCTTACAGATGGTAAAAAATAAAGGTTTCTTTTCTTGGCTATTTCTGCCTAAATTATTGAAAGATTTGATTTTCATTAAGTTAAAAATGACAACTGTGTTAAAATCTGCTTTAAAAAATATATTACTTCAAATATCTCCACTGACTATATTCTCACAGTAAGATGCACACCAGTTGCTTGCATTAAAGAATGACGCATAACAATGAAAGAAAATACCATGCCCCCTGGGGTTAATGGGTGGCTGTGGGGAAGCTGGGCTTGCTGCCCTCAGGGAACCTTCATAATGGTCACACTCGTCATGTATAGCTGTGGATCCCTGAATAGGCATGCTGAGTGTCTGGTCATGTATATGGGGGATTGGTCATACTATTTTGGTGCCAGAGAATTATCCCACTCTGTTAGGAATCCCTTTACTTGCAATGTGTTGTATAGATAATGTTGATGTGGGAAGGGCAAATGTCCCTCCCACCTAGTCTCATTGGATTGGCAACCCTTGATACAGACTGGGAGGTTACCTATACCTTTTGCATCCTAATAGCTGCCAACCTTGCGTAAGGCTTGTGGGAAAAAGCCCACAGGAACCCCACAGGCAGATTGTGGGCCCTGCAGCTTGCCATCCTTCTCTAAATTTGGCAATATCAGAAGAGGTGGCATCCACCCTCAGTAACTGCCTTTGGTTTAACCTCAGACAGGTGGGGGATTGGAACATCTGCTCTTTGTGGTACAATGATTTGTTGCCACTGCTATCAAGGGAACTGAAGCAACTAGAGGCCATATCACACTATCACTTTTTCTGTAAATTTTTTGCGTTTCCAAATGAAACCGCATGAACATTCTCATACATATTACAT
>NW_020868427.1:548327-550827 GCF_003789085.1 Penaeus vannamei | reverse complement strand
AGCGAATCATCTTGCAACCCAACCGCCCGAAGATTATTGAAATACTGCGATGTTGTGTGACTTCAGGGAGCGCAATATTTACTTGTGCGGTTTATGACGATTTTAGGGATAATCTTTTTTTTATATATAGAAAAATGTCTATTAGATTTATACAAATGACGTTTCATTAGTTGGGACGAATAATGTTGTTGGATTTGATTCTCAAATAAAAAGTTGGGTTTCAGACATTTTTACTGCGTTCAGTACAAATGTTTACTTTTGTTAAGCGTGGAAAGTACTGGAATTATAAAGTGCCTCTGATTTTGTTTCTTTATCCCTGATATGTTCCTAATAACATTAACTATATATATCTATATCTATATTTTTTATCAAACAAAAGCTTTTAAGTTCGTTGAGCTTCGTTGTTTACCTATTATGTACATGAGATTTGTATCTATCAAATACCTATTTCATACCATCATCTTCCAAAAAAGTAATTAAAACTTATAATTGAAATTTAAATTAAACTAGATTTATAAAATCGTATTACTTGATTTACATTTTACGGTGTTTCTGTCCCTTCACCGCAACCCTGGTTTATTGTTACTTTTGTTTATCAGTTAAAGGCGCCAGCTGCTCGCCTCTCAAATTATAGCGATACGTGTATGATTCGTCTGTTTTGTTTGAAGGAAACTGGCATTAGATTGTGCCATCATGCTATAGTAAAGGATTTTGAATAAGCTTGGAAAGAAGTTTGATAAAGTTGGCGCACATAATTAGAGACTTTATTTAGATAGATAAGGTAAGTTTAATGTAATGAAAATACGTTCTCTTGTATAATAATTATTTCTAAAACTACTTTTCAGCCGTCATAATCTTTTGATTTGAAAGTCTTGGAAGATGAAGTTATTATGTACTAGTTCTGTGTGAGGCGCAGATTATTTGTGAGTGATACATATATTGTATTTTGTACTATACATTGTTTGAACATATAAACAGACCCTCTGGGTATAAGAGAGCCATGGCCCTCTAGGTATTCAATGAATTAAATAAATAGAATGACAATATTTACAACACATTCTGTGAGATTTCAGCCATGAAGATGCTTTTCCAATAGATAGCCATCATTTGCATAAACAGACAATTATTGAAATATGTTGCTTTGTATAAACTTCAAATTTTATTCCTAATGTAAGCAAACAAACTGATAGTGGTGCTAATTGATTACAGGTGATCAACAGGCACAATGAGAATCAACTGCGAAGTACAAGTATCTAATCGCAAGCTTCCATCTCTCAATATGTCCAGCAAGAAAAATACGGCACGTTCTTCTTTGGGAATTGGACGCTTGCCAGGTTCAAAGGCTGATGTTTCTAATTTGTTCATCCATTTATGTACAGCACAAAATAAACAAGGAAATAAATATAAGGTAAGTATATAACTATGCCTCTCATATGTCCTGTATTAGCATTTACCTATAGTATGATTTGGAAAGAGTGTGACTAATTTGTATCTTGACATTATGCAGGTTGGTGGAAACATTGAGGCTGTCTTCACAAAGTTTGTCTCCGAGGGGAAATTCACAATTCGTTTCAAAGAGCCTGCCCATGACCTGTGTGTAAAGGCTGATCCTGTTCTGGCAAAGACCTTTCTTCAGACATGTAAGTCACCAAGGCATTTGTTAGGTATCACAAGCTGAACCAAAATATTGCTAATTATGATAATATTTATATCTAAAAGCTATGTTTATTCTCGGCTTTTAATTAACGTAGTACATTAGGGATTGTGTATGAAATTCTCAGTGTCACTTTGTGTTTTTCTCCATTTGCCATTTTGCGAGATCTTGGAATAAGAGGCTGAACCACATGGTAGAGATAATGGAATATTCGTTAATTCTTTACAGTACAGACTGATAATGGTCTGTACTGTAAGTCCCCAAATTTATTTGACAATCTAAGTTCTCTGATTGGGCATGCCCTTTGGCACTGCCAGAGGGGAGGGTTAATAGGAGGCACTGCCCCCCAACACCCCCCAGGAAAGATTGTCTTCACCTCATATGCACTGCAAGCTAGAGCTGAAACTTGGGAAGACTAAGTGGACTTAGGCTGTGAGCGTCACTTTTCTTTATTTGTATGGTTATCATTCGTGTCTGCAGGCTACAGTTCTTTGTCCTCTACAAGAATACCACCTTCAATTTTCACTACCTTAGTGCATCCACACCATAAATACTAACCTAATATTCTAATAATTATTAGAGGCATATTTGTCACTGCATTTTTTTCATCAATAAAGTATTTTTTTTTCTTTTCCTTATAGCATTGTCTGTATTTATGTTTTTTCATGTCTTTATCAGTACTATTGTATTTTAATTCAGTAATTGTTTATTGTGATAAGGCTCTGATTTTTTATTGTCTTTTATTACTTAATATTTACATCATTTCCATTTTTTTTTTTTTTTTTCTGCAGTGAAACTAGGAATTCAAAACAAAGATATTGATAAGCTTCGCCTGTCTACTCTTGC
>NW_020868427.1:538327-540827 GCF_003789085.1 Penaeus vannamei | reverse complement strand
GTTGAATTGTTGAAGGCTGTTGGTAACCTATGGTTGCATGTTATCTTGGTTGCCATCTGGCATTCTGGTACCGTTCCCCCTGACCTGTTGAAGGGTCTGGTCATCTCTCTGTGGAAGGGGATTGGTAGGACTGCAGCAATCACCGAGGCATCACACTACTCAGTATACCAGGCAAGGATTTCGCTCCCATCGTTCTGAGACGTATCAGAGAAAACCTGCTGAGGCACCAGTGGTCGGAGCAATCTGGATTCAGTCCTGGTAAGTCCACAATAGATCGAATTCTGGCGCTTCAAGTCACTGTAGAGCGACACAAGGAGTTTGGGTGTGGACTACTCGCAGCTTACATTGATCTCAAGAATGCTTTCGATATGGTGCGTCGGGAATCACTTTGGGAGATCCTAAAATTGAGAGGAATTCCAACAAGAATTATTGGACTAATAGCAAGCCTGTATAATGGTGCTGAAAGTGCTGTGAAGTGTGGTAGGGGGTCTGTCGAACTTCTTTCCTGTTAGTTCAGGAAAGAGGCAAGGCTGTGTCCTTGCACTAACACTTTTCAACCGTTGCATAGACTAGATACTGGGCAGAGCTACTGTCCAAAATCAATGTGGAGCAACTCTGGGCAATATAAAGGGTTCTGACTTTGACTTTGTTGATGTTGCTATTCTATCTGAGTCCTTGAAAACCTTAGTGGTGACCACTGGGTCTAGAGGTCTCTTGGACTAAGACCAAGATCCAAGACTTTGGGGACTAGCTAGAACCTGTTCGGTCGGTATGTGCTTGCGGCAAGAACATTGAAGTCACAGAGTTTTACATACCTTGGTAGTGTAGTTCATAACTCTGGGCTGTCAGATCAGGAAGCCAGGAAGAAGGATTGGCCTGGCAAGACTATTTGGAGATGTCAGTACCTGTGTAGGACCAAGATACGTGTTTTCAAGGCCCTGATAATGCCGGCTTCAATATTCGGTTGTGAAACCTGAACGTTATCCTGTACCTTGGAATCTCGTCTTGATGCCTTTTGTAATATGTCCTCATGCTAGATCATGGGATACAGTTGGCGAGACATGTCCAACCAACGGTTGCACCGTGAGACTGGTTTGGTGTAAATTCGCGCCTGACTATATGCCAATCGAAATTGCATCAGGGCAGGTGTATACAAGTATTTGAGTAGACTCTATTATACTGTCAAGAATATGATCAAACCGGATGGTTTCCTCTTCGCACCTAGGCCCTAGCAGCTGTCTTTCTTCCTGGCATCGCACCTACCACACCTGAGCCTTGTTTGCCCAAGTAACTTTCTCCCCCTCGAGCAAGTCCGGCAAACTCGCCCCCTTTGTCACGGCCGGAAGAACTGACACCCCAAAATACAGAAGCAGGCATCTACCCAGGGCAGGACTCGCTGGATAAAAAAGGACGTCTCGTCAGGCAGACCAGGGAGACCGGAGAGATCAGGATGAGAGCAGACGGAGACATGGCATACGCCGCTCCGCCCTCGGCACCCGGGGCACAGGTCTCTCATGGGATCACACCTTTACCTCCCCCAATAAACCCTCAAGCTAAGACCCCTTTCATTTCACCATCTCTACGCCCCCAACTACTTACACATACAGTCTCCCAAGTTCTGTGCCCTCCATAACCTCGTTCACTCACACAAATGTAAAAACCAACACTGCTAGATAAGAGTGTTAAACCTCAAATCGACGTATACATCTACAAACGAATCCGAAGAATGGTCAGAAACTAGGAAGCCAGGTGGCAAAAGCTTCTGCAGGCGAACACATAACACCGTCGGGCACCTGCTGCCGGTGTCCAGGGCTTGCCGAAACTCGACGCCCTTGTTTTGCCGCGTTTAGAACCCAGACTAGATGTGTGGGCGCTGGTGCCAAGAGGAACTGTGATAAGTTCAAAGGTAAGGATAATTTTTCTTTAAATATTTATATATAAAGGCATGCGCGTTTTCCAAATGTGTTCTCACGCCATGTCTGACAACAACTGGATGGAAAGGACTTACAAAGCATAGTGATTAAAGATGTAATCTGATGAAGTCTGGTTGTCTTTAAATCACAATGCTGTGTTACATTCCATCAATGAAAAAAAAAAACGAGTAAATTATCTTTACTCCACAGAGATGTTAAAAATCATCAGAGAGAATTTAGTTTCGTCGAGTAATTTTCTCCATCGAATGTTATTTCGGAAACCTTAACGATTGCTGGGTTAGGTTAGGTTAGATCTCGTCACACGCACCCCGGAATGCAAATGAAGGCATGTGAAAGGTCAAATGAAAGACTTAAGAATATTTTGTATACTCGTTTGGCTGTCTCCCATTCCCCATCCATTTGAGGATTAAATGCATGTGCATTAAAATATATGATAAACAAGAATTCCAAAGAATTCCAAAGAACTCCTCTAAGCTTGGAATGTAATTGCTGTGTGAAAATGTTTTATCCTAACGTAAGGTTAAGGTTGTTGAAGATATATCAAAACAGGTTAGTTATATTTATTG
>NW_020868427.1:518327-530827 GCF_003789085.1 Penaeus vannamei | reverse complement strand
CGTGCGTGTTTGTGAGGAACCTCCCTCGCCAAGCACATTTATGCTGAAGTGTTATACATCGATGTCTCAGAACATTTTGCAACCATCGATACCAAGAGGTCTATCCACAACAAGCTAATGAGTGAATAGTACATCTGGTATGGATGATTGGCACCTGCACTTTGGATAAATAAACACTCCTAAAGATCTTAACAGTAAGCGCAGGTGGGTTGTTTGTGGATGTGATTAGTGTAATGTGCGTGGGGATGAGTTGTGTGGGTGACTTAACTGGTATTTTCTTTATAGATCTGCGTGTTATATGTATGATATGGGTAAGGATTTTTTTTTCCATTACTGGCTCTAAGCATGTAGGATCTGATGAAAATATATAGCACAGCTAAATATGTATAGCAGCATACAGCTTGTCCTGAGGTAATATGGCATACTTATTTGATTTTTTTTACTTAAATACTATGTTAAACAAGAGAACTGACAAAATATAGATGAAATAAAATGTTTTATGTGTAGATGAAATGTGTAGGAAAGGGAAGGATAAAAAAAAAAAGAGTCGAAATATGATAAGGAAAAAGCAAATACTGACAGGAGAGTGTTACTGAGAGAAGAGAGTGAGGAAGGTTGAGAAATGTTCTTGGAAATAGAAAGGTGTTTCGTTTATATGGGAAATGGGAGTGAACAAATGTGTTTTATCATGGAATCAATGGAACGGTTTTGGTAGGTTGCTAATAATTACTGAGGTATATTATATGCGTCTCCTTCGACATCAATTACCACTACCATTGAACAAAAGAGGAAAAAATCATAAGCTTAATTCATGAAATTATGTACATTACTGAGGTAGATCAATTAATGCTTTACAAATAAATATGCTTCATCACTGAATACATGAAACAAAGGAAAACCACACAACACAATAAATCAGTTACAAACTTTTGTTTTACATATATCAGAACACAAAAACATAGTAGATAAAAATAATAAAAAATTATTTGCATTAAATGTAGACAAAAGTGAATACAGTGTGCAAAATAAAGGTTCATTGAACAAATTAATTTAATTTACATAGTTAAAAAGAAACAAGAAAAAAAATAAAAGCCCATTCTATAATGTTAATCAAAGTCAATGATTCAGCACCTCCTAAGGGCTGGCATATCAATGCGTAAAATCTTTGTTACTGCATGAAACATTGTTGTAAAAGTGTCATAGTCGCTGAATAAATTGTAGACATCCAAGAATACATGTCTAAAGTTAAAGAAGGAAAGATATATAAAGAAAAGAGCCAACTGAAATAAGAAAAGATAGGAATAAAGAGAAATGAAAAGGGGAGATGAGAAAAGAAAAGGAAAACAAAGAAAAGAGAGATAAGAAAAGAAAAGAAAACTAAAACAGAAAAGACATGCAATTAGAACACTTTGGTAGAAACCAATGCCTTCTCCTGTACAGAAGTGAAATGATCAAATAAACTCCGCCACTAACTTCTACATCACATAATGAATGAAAAAAGAACAAGAAAAAAAAAAAAAAAAAAAAAAAAAAAAAAAAAAAAAAAAAAAAAAAAAAAAAAAAAAAAAACTCAAATACGAACAGGTTTATGGTAACTTACTGAGTTATGGCCTGCCCCTTTGTAACTCTTAACACTTAAATGATTCAGTGATTGCTAGTTCTTATTATTACAGTTTCTCCACTTTCTTTACAGTTGGTAACTTGACAAATACAATCACACAAAAAGCTTATATACTGTTTAATGCCACAGTTCTTTTATTCAGTGTCACATTTCAATCTATAAATCTATCTATCACTAAGAACAATGTACATTGGACAAGTTTGGATGAAAAAATAAAAATACCAAACTTGGGGAAAAATTACATCACAAAATATTGTACAAAAAGCACTGACCAAAATACTGGCAAAAAGGGTAATATATATATGTATATATACTGAAAGTCTTTCTTTCTCATTACATACTTCCAAATGTACAGCAAGGAAGTTTGGCTTTGACACTTTACTTATTGTTACACTCATACAAGCACATTGTTGTGGAGTACATTAAGTAAAAACCAAAAACATTATACTTGAAAACATAATGAAGACAAAATCCTTTTTGTCATAATTCGAAAATTATGATGAAAAAATGTGAGCAAAGGAACTATCACCAAACTTGGAACACCAGACTTTAAGTTAAAGTCAAAACATACAAGGTGCAAAATTCCCACAAAGGACCCTAATGATACTGTTCTAGAAAATAAATATGTCATAAGAAAAATAATAATGGAACAGGAGAAATCTGTAGCATCCTGTCCATCAGAATCATATCAAACAAGGATCATGTGCACAGACACAATAAACTGAATGTGAAATATTATTCAAAAAGAAAGAAGGGAAAATAAATCCAATCCTACTACATTTCTACAATTTAAAACATGTTAGTATATACAAGGAACTTTGAATTCTGTTATAGTGATTGGTAAAACAATACTATCAAAAAATAATACATAGTTGTCCCAGAAGTACACATTTCACAGTGCTGAATCACAACACCAAAGCTTAGAGGCCAAACCCAGAAAACTCAGATCATGTACCACTTTTCATCTGCGGCACAAAACTAAGGCCAAGAAAATGGCCTAACACTGCATACTGGCACAAGAGATTGGATAAAGCAAAACCTGATATCTTATCAAAAATTGCCTAAGTTATTTAGTTACAAGTCAAATATTGGTAGGCATCATTTGTACTTTAAATCCTAAGTTGTACTACTTTGGCATCAAGTATCAAGCAGTGTTACCCCAGTGGTTGGTCTACTTTATGGCTGGTCAAAGGAACATTACCTTTAAAACTGTACATACATACATCTGTGCAAAACGCATAACAAACATACTAAATCACTTAAACATATGAACATCTGACCATCAACAAGCACATCCAACCATATTTTCAAAAAAGTTCAAGCAACTATTCATACAGCTTCAATCATGCTTAATTCTTCACTTGTACAGTATCTGAAGTACCTACACTTATTGGAATCAGTAGAAATAACAGCTGTTACACATTTGCTGGTATGTATAAAAACCTTTGAACTATTGAGATCTTGAGCATCTGGGTGATAAACATCTGAACTTAGCAGTTAGATTCTAAAACTAAATTTCTTTAAATCAAAATATACCTGAATATTTCTTTTTTGGGTTACTGACTTCAGCAATATGATGTGAACCCTATAGAGATAACTGAGCACAGCTAAAGCCTGTGGCCAAAACACATACTTGTAGTTATATCAGCACCTTTGTTGTATATGTAAGGCCACAGACTTTACAACAGATTTGGCATTTTTAACTTTAATATATGCAGAGACTATTCAACAAGCCTTTGCATCAGGAACTTTAGTTATAAGGCATACCTGGGTTACTCTGTTGAAAATAATCAAAATATATATAAAGGAAATAGAGGTATTTGGATCCTTTGATCATATATGGAGGGTAAGACTGTATTACTCTATCTGAATTAACTTGGCAGGGCAGTACAGAACAGAAATAAAAGACAGTGCTTTGTTAGACTTCGACAAACATATACCTGCATAATACCCGTATTAATTGTATAACTTCACATTACTGAGGAACTTTTCGTTGTATTCTATTTAACAAATAGCTCTCGATATGGTCATATCAATAGCAACCTTATAATACTATACACCAAACTATTGTATAAATATAACCATCCCAAGAACATTTAGCAACAAACAGTAACAGCATAAATTTTCTGATAAATAATATGCTAATCACCTTCATTACAATGTAATTACATACAAACAGTGGAGTCTGTGGTGGCTCTGAGTAGGCACAAGGATTCTGGAGAGTTGAAAAGAAAAAAAGAAAAGAAAAAAATACTACTGATTTGTATTTTTCATTACTAGCCACCAAACAAACTCTTGATTGTCTAACTACCTGACAGAAGTCCTAAACAAATACTTAAATCATGTTATGATACAAACATTACTATAGAGTTGGATGCCACCACTCCTCCACTAATAAATATAGAATATTTCTAAACAGCAGTGGCACCCTAGGATTCACAATCTGACTAGGATCAGCAGGTTGAGAAGTGGCCCAGGCACACCTGCAGCCATCAGGTTAATGAGTGGCAGGAACTAAGTTGTCGAGAATCTACTACACTGTCTTTCAAAATGTGTTAGTTGTATTGTTACATTATCCCTAAGAATACAAAACTATCTATCAAAGCAGCACCTCCAATATGAAGTAATTATATTATAATTAAAATCTGTCTAGTTTTTAAATCATAGCATCAGAAAAATATCAATCCAATGAAAGGATTCATGTTACATGCTACAATGAAATGCCTATAAAGTCTTCAGCAGCTATAATAATTTACTTAATGGAATGAGCTGACAATTGCTTTATTTGTACTTATATACCTGAGTTTGGTCACAAAAGGTTATCTGTCATACCAGCTTAAAATAAATTATTAGAGATCAGGACTTATGTCCACATCTTACGCTGAAAATTCATCCCTGAGTCATCCACTGGCGCAATGGACACAGCAACACCTGCATTGCTTTAATTCATCTATTTCTTGGTTAGTTAAACAATTTCAAAATCCTGTCCTGTACTGCCCATCATACATTTGTGTAAATGTTCATACTGCTTAGAAATCAGGGTAATATTCATTTTCCAGTAGCATAGCCAGTGGGGTGTTTGCATAATGATTTGTTGGTCTTGATTACTTTGCAAATATCGAAGTGGAAGTGGAAACAACTTATGATAAATAATGCCTCAAACATCCCTTTGGCTATAGAGCCTTTCTTGGTGCTATAAATCACCTTTTCCCACAGCACTCTCAACCAGACAACAACTGATGATCATACATATATAATACATTTATCAAAATACATTGCCAAGAGTGAAGCATGTATGGAAATGTGAATATGGGAGCATCAAACACTGAGATGATGCTTCTTTAATCAATGAATATTTAATAATGAAACAGCTTATCATTGGTTTTCCAATTCTACACTTCACTTTGGCAATGCATTCATACAGTACACACAGACCAAAATACAAAGGGGGTAACTGGCACACATTTCCATTATATTTTCACAATGGCTGTCCATCAATATTGTTATGAGGAAATCAACAATAGATAACACATGTTTCAACATTACATCACAGACAGGCATGAGGTTTCTTGAGTAAATCATACTGGATACATATATATTCCCCCAGTCTGTGTGAACTCTTCGGCTTAGAATCATTAACTAACAACTTACTATTTACCACTCCAAATCAAGAAAAATAATCTAGTTTATTGGATACATTTCACTGAAAGCTTCATTTTCTTTCCCCAGATGTTCTGGCTCCTACCTCATTCTCACATCTGAATCCTTATAATGCTCAGAGGGTTAAATTCATTTACATAAAACTTTTGGATACATTTTTCTAACCCCTGAGCATTTAAGGGCATTCAGGCACATTCTAGGATACATCTGTCCTGGTAAATAATACTTTTGCTATTATTTTCCTACTATGTCATAGCCTCAACCAGTCAAAATCTACCCATCTTGATTTTGTGTTGTTGGGGCATTGGCTTCCTGTGGGATTGGGAAAAACTCATCTTTACACGGCCCAGAGCCAACGGCAGCCATTCCTTCAGAAGTAGGGAACAAAGCAGGAGAATCTTTTGGAGCATCATTTGGGCCACCTTCTCCTGCCTCATTACGATGCGTGGAGAAAACGTGGATCTTTACACTGTGACGGTGTTGGAATTTTTTCTTGCAGATTGGACAGGAAAACTGAGGTTCAACACCACACTCATACTTCTTGTGCCGTTTCAAGTTACCTGTTGATGCATAAGTGCGGCCACACTTCTCGCACGCAAACTGTTTAGGAGTTTCTGAGAAGGGGTAACCCAGCATGGATTTGGGGCTGGATTTCTCTCGGCCTTTGAGGAGTAGAGGAAGGCCAATAGGAGGGGGACGGGCCAGGATGTCTGTAGACATCCGGGAGGGCAACAGGCCAGGGAAACCAGCTCTCACAAGGTTATAAGCACGCAAGTAATCTGCAAGAAAAATAGGGGTTAGCAGGTAGATGAGGTTTGTGCTGAGGTTAGCTCGACACTACTGCACAACAGAAGCAGTTGGGGGACTGTCCTGAGGACTTCTTCTGCAAATGTATAGTGATACATTGGGAGAAGTGAGCCTCAGCACATCCAGCCATGCAGAGAGAGCCAGTCAGGAGAGAGCCAGAAACTGAAGTCGATCAAGGGGGGGGCAGGGGGGGGGACAACAACAAAGCCATGCAAATGCTGGCATCCAGACGCTAAGAGACAATCTCAAAAAACCCTATTATATAAACACAACCTTAATCCAAGACATAAATAACACAAAGAAACCAAACGAATAAATAACAACAAACAATATCACAATACTGTAGTTTAAAATCCTTACGATTCATTGCACTAGAAATTAAATGAGATCATTCGTTACTATGAATCACATATCATGAGTATATAAAGTAATCCAAAGAGAAATACATTTACGTATTAAATGTAATTTTTTTTTCCAATATTTTTTGTCATATATATATATATATGAGTGTATATATGAATGAATATATATATATATATATATATATATATATATATATATATATATATATATATATATATATATATATATATATATATATACATATATATATTCATACAAACATATATATATATATAAGCACATATACAGTACATAAGCACATACAGATAAAATGTATGTCTATTCATAAATAAGTGTACATTAGTGTATACTGTACTTCATACAGACACATTTATATATGTACATATATGTATTAGCAGGAATACATAAATACATACATATATATTTATGCATGTTTACAAAAAAGCAAGATATCTATGAAACTTCATATTTGTGGTGTGACAACATATGTTGTTTCAAGTTGAATTTATGGGTGCACTTCTTGTTGCAGACAGGACACATAAACTTAGGTTCAACTCCGCATTCGAACTTCTGATGGCGGTGGAGTGAACGCCTCACTCCGTAAGTCTTGCCGCAGCGTTGACATGTGTGTACCATCCCTCCGTGAATGTTGCTGGTCGACTGCACCAGCGGCACACCCAGAGATCCCCCACCACTGCTGCCATTACTATTGAGGTGGTTGTTGTTTAAACTGCTGTTACTATTGAAAGAATGGTTCAGGTTAGGAATGGGTTTGATGTCAGTATGGTGGATGGAACTGACAGGGGATAGGTTGAGGGGCAAAAACTTCTCAGATCGAGGGGAGTCTGCCAAAGCCCTGTGCGCTAAAGCTCTGGTCAGGAGTTCTAGACGGCTAACGGACTGATGGTGGCCTAGTCCCATCCCCCTTAATCCTGTAAGGTACACAAGATCAGGGGGAGGCTTGACACTTGGTGAGGGTGGGGAGAGTGTGTGTTGGATTGGGGAAGAGGGAATCGAGGTTGAGGATGGAGGAGGGGATGGAGAGGCGAGTTGGGTCACAGGATCAAAAGGCTTTCCGGAAGGGGTGGGAGATGCAGCGCGGGGGGGCACCTGGGGGTTATGTGGGCCTGAAACACGGAGACACTATGTCAGCGATGGCCACATGAGCTCAGTCAATACCATCACCGTTTGTGCCCCTTGTTCGAGTATGTACTCTATCTACCACTGACATCTTTGCGTTTGCTTTACTAGCCTACATCCATGCTGATGTCCACTGATAACTAAGTATGAAGACAGCTGATGGTACTACATTAAATAAAGAAACAAAAAATCAAGAGTTATGTCTTACCATTCAAAAATTCCTAATAGAACATTGAAGTAGTCATGCAGATACTTTGGTTTTGACTTACTACTTTTGAATGCATTACCCTACAAAGAATTTGTGAATCCTACAAACATTTATGGTCATAGCAAGTTTACAAGAAATTGCAAAACTACATAAAAATCTACTGAATTATTTGCTGACTACTTAATGAATGTTTTGTTGTATACAGCGGCATGCAAGAAAAGCAGGAACACCCTCTGTAATAATGGGTTGTCCACTATATTCTATTAACCACATTCTAGTCACAATAAAAAAAGGAGAAAAAAAAAGGGGGATGAAAGTTAAGCCGAGCATTTGTTGCAACCATCTAAAGATGATACCAATTAAATAGCAAAATCAAAAATGAGCAGATCCATTTTCTACATTAAAGAAATCAGTATACCACTCAAAACTGTTAGCCAAACACCAATTCACTGCGAGGAATAATGTGCTGCTGGTGAAATACAAAGCAAATGTTGGGGTTGGGGTCAAAGGAGACTTTGGGGAGAGGGAGAAGAGGAGACTGGGATTTTGGCCATTGCACCATTGCAGGAAGAGTGCTTTCCACTTGCACTCCCATGTCTTCGACTGCTTTACACATTCCACTGACGACTCTTTTTCCCAATAGGAATGCTGTATATGCACTCCAGATTATTAGTTCTTAGTGAGGAAAAACCAAATTAGATTTCTTCCATACACTGCTTCACTTCATGGTTTCAGAAGTTTGATAGAAATATTTTCCATAAGTCTTCACAAGGTATTTCCAATTTTATGAACTCTTGGGTTTGTATCATGACAGTTACATTCATTCACTCAACCAAGCACACAAACTTGTGAAAACTTTTCAGTCACTGCACATTCAAAAGACATACACATCCTTATGTATTAAAGAAAACATGTAATTTTCCCAATATTTTGGAAAAAAAAAAAAAAGTTTTTCATGTTAAGTTGTATTTAGTTACCTGAATGTACTTAATCTCAAAGGAGGTAAGGAGAGACAGGAGAGAGAGGCAGGAAACAAGTAGAGGGATGGATCAACGGAGGGAGGGAGGGAGACTGGGGAGGGAGGAGAGAGAAAGAGAGAGAGGAAGGGGGAGAGGGAGGTAAGTAGAGAGAGAGAGAGAGAGAGAGAGAGAGAGAGAGAGAGAGAGAGAGAGAAGAGAGAGAGAGAGAGAGAGAGAGAGAGAGAGAGAGAGAGAGAGAGAGAGGAGGGAGAGGAGAGGAGAGGAGAGAGAGGAGAGGAGAGGAAGGAGAGAGAGAGAGAGAGAGAGAGAGAGAGAGAGAGAGAGAGAGAGAGAGAGAGAGAGAGAGAGAGAGAGAGAGAAGAGGAGAGGAGAGGAGAGGAGAGAGGAGAGGAGAGGAGAGGAGAGGAGAGGGAGAGAGGAGAGGAGAGGAGAGAGAGAGAGAGAGAGGAGAGAGAGAGAGGGGGGGGGAGGAAAAAGAAAGAAATAGATTATCAATGGATTTAAATAACCTGCCAAAAAATATGTACAAATTGGCTAATCTAAAATCTAAGTCTTAACAAATAAAACCTTGATATTAACAATAATACAATCATCATATTCTACACACATACTCTACAGACTACCTTCTAACTACAATGTTCTTATGTGAATGTGAACATACCTGATGTGAATACTAAAATTAACAATAAATATCAACAAAAACCCTCATTTAACTTCCACCAATCCTTAGCAACATACCATATATTATATAATACTAATTGCAATAAGAAGCTGAATATATAGTTACTGAAAAAAAATAGAAAAAAAAGCAAATTAAAATCTTATCTCTGTAAAATGTGGCATTAAAATATGACTATTGTAGCATCATGACACCAATCTGTAAAAATTCACACACACACACACACATACATATATATATATATATATATATATATATATATATATATATATATATATATATATATATATATATATATATATGTGTGTGTGTGTGTGTGTGTGTGTGTGTGTGTGTGTGTGTGTGTGTGTGTGTGTGTGTGTATATACTTCTACACACAAGCTTAGATATATGAATTTTTTCTTTTTTCTCTGTGACTGCTTATTTTGTGCATGTGGAAGTGCGAGTATCTATACAGTTGTGAGCAATTGTGAATGTAGATGTGTTGATGTTAGTGTATGTGAATACATAACCTTTCTTTCTTTGTTTATCATTTTGGTAACTTG
This sequence comes from Penaeus vannamei, assembly GCF_003789085.1. Classification (NCBI taxonomy): domain Eukaryota; kingdom Metazoa; phylum Arthropoda; class Malacostraca; order Decapoda; family Penaeidae; genus Penaeus; species Penaeus vannamei. The sequence continues at coordinate 520,824 of NW_020868427.1, read as the reverse complement.
ACATTAGCTAGCACTAAGAACAATATGCCTTTTGGAATTCCATCAACCTTATGCAAGGTCCAAAAAGCAGTATGGCAACACAGAAGTTGGTTTACTTCATAAAATACTAAACATTAAAAAATATCTCAAAATAGCAATACATTATCTTTTACTACCAAAACGATGGGCACTGCAAACAAAAAGGCGTCTTATATTCCGTTCCAGAGGGAAAGAAAACAAAGAAACAAGTCATATTAACCCTTTAATGACAAAGTTAACATAACAACAACTTTGATATTGGAAATAACAAATAAGTATGAAAATAAACCATGTTATAAGTAGTACCGAGTAAAAACTCGGGTGAAGAAGAAACAGTTCTACAAAGGTCGTCTGGAGAGAGCTATGGATCAGGGGTCCAGAGGGATGACAAAACAAAGGTTCAGTCTACATGTATTGGCAGTGTACATATACAACATAAAACAATAATGAAATGTAAACAGTCTTGGGAGCGGGAGGGGGGCAATTATGCGATTTCCCAAGTAATAGTTGATTTTTCTAAAGTGGCCATGTTTCATGTAGGTTAAGTAGATAAAATAGTAGATAGATAGAAGGAGTCAGAGAGAAAGACAGAAAGAACAGACATGGAAGAGTGAGTGAGTGAGTGAGTGAGAAAAGAGAGAGAGAGAGAGAGAGAGAGAGAGAGAGAGAGAGAGAGAGAGAGAGAGAGAGGAGAGAGAGAGAGAGGAGAGGAGAGGAGAGGAGAGGAGAGGAGAGGAGAGGAGAGAGAGAGAGAGGAGAGAGAGAGAGAGAGAGAGAGAGAGAGAGAGAGAGAGAGAGAGAGAGAGAGAGAGAGAGAGAGAGAGAGAGAGAGAGAGATACATGTCAAATACTGACATTTAATATAATTCACTCTGAATAATCAAATAATTTCCATTTTCAACCTCTTTAAAATCAATGTGGCCTTTCGCTGTTGTCCTTTGGAAACTTCACAGAAAACTATATATATATAAAAAAAAGAAAGAAAAAAAAAAGGGGGGGGAAACATGTAATCTTTTGAGACATTTAAATCTGTTTCCCCAATGGATTATACTGAAGGAGCTGTTCTGGGACCTGACTCTCCGACCCTAATTCCATCTATTGTGTCAGCACCTCAAGATTTCGACTAAGACTCCTGCTCAAACACTACAGAAGTTGCACATTGATAAGCTCGATAATATGCACAGAACACCCTAGCTGACCAACATTTGCAATAAAAAGTTTTCTTTGTACGTCTGGTTAAAGCTTATAAACCAGTAAACTGATCTAAAAAACAGTTGTGGATATCAAAGCACATTAAATATAGGAAATGTGATGAGGAACCTTCTCTTACTGTAGAAGTTGGAATGAATGTTTGAAAGTCATAGCAACTGCACTGAATGATTTCAGTCAGACTACAGTATAATCTTCAAACATAGGAAAAACTAAATTATTCTTAAGAAATATGGAGAGAGTCATGTTATAAGATCAAGTAAAAAAAAAAAAAACATGAGACAAACAAAAATGATAAATCTAGAAGAAAAATTAAAAATATATACAAAAATTGCAATTTGCTGTGCCACTATGATCTTTAACATCTGTAATAACAAAGCTACTGCGGAGGTCTGTGCATTGGGCGAGGTAGTAGCATAATTTCTGTTGTAAGTTTGGACATTACCAGGCTTATGTAAATGGTATGATAGGATCCAATTTCTATGAGGAGGAACATAAAACAGATAGCAGAACCTTCCAATATTGTATGTTCTACTCACTTTTTTCCTTTAAATCTTTTAATCTATTCTTTACTGTGAACAATGGGTCGATTTGTTAAAATTGTGGGAGGCCAGACCTAATAAATATTCATATCTACAAACATGCATATGTGCAGAAACAAATGCATATCTGTCTATTGATCAGATATATATACATCTATCAACTCATATGGTAGCTATAAATGTCTACACTGATAGATACGCATTTACTTCAGCGCACATGCATGTCCATATAATGAATTTTCACTAGGTCGGGCCTTGCACAACTTTAACAAACTGGCCGTTAGTCCTGTACCTTTACGCAGATCTACCTTAAGTACAAAATGAGACACTAACTCCTGAGAGGAGGGGGTGACTAGGGATAAAATGATGGACTTTTCACGTGTCTAAAGTCATCAGAAAAAAGTTGAGCGTCCTTTTGCCACTATGGTGGTTTTGCTATCTGAATAACAAAAACAAAATTTAAACATAAAAAACTAAACAAAAACAAAACCCAAAAATAGAGATAAAAAAGAAGTCCGAGTTATCTGAATCTACACCATTCATGAGGTGCCAACACTCTGGATTACAATTTTAAAGTACCATTGCCTTACTGCCTTCATTTAACATAAAAATATTTTTTCTTATACAAACTGAGTAAACTGTATTCTAATGGGGATAAAGACATATATCTATATATATATACTGTGACCACGTACGGCCTTCTTCCTCCAAGACCCTTTGAGGGTTTA
>NW_020868427.1:486863-515727 GCF_003789085.1 Penaeus vannamei | reverse complement strand
TATTTTTTAATCTGGATAGACATAAGGATCACAATATTCATTTCTAATTTGTGCCTATCAAACAATCTACTCTTATTATATCTACATGTGAATACACATGAAATATCATGTTCTGTACCTGCTGTATTTGTGTTGTCTTAAGAGTAATAGAGACTTCAAGATCTTGGATACATTGGAAGTAAACATTTACTGACTAAGCATAGTTCACATATAGAATGTTAATTACATATCTAGGTGTATATATAACAAGAAATGTTTAATACTGACAGTCCTAAAAAGGGAAAACAGCTGTTGCTACGCTTACAAAGAACTGGTGCTCACTCTTTAGTTAAAATGCACTGCCAGATTGCCACACAAGAATGGTGCTCATGAACTGATATACACATCCTTCTGGCTAACATTCTTGATTATTTCTCCAACTTTTTGTATACACTAAAAATCATATGTACTCTTTCTATGACTGTCAGCTTTTATTTGTGCTCTAATTTTTACCTGTGAGAGAAATGTAAAGCTATACACTTCCCCCTCTGCCGGACAGCCCTGATTTTATTTCATGTGGGTCTCCATGCATCTGTCCGTTTTGATAGAATGATAATAGATAAAAAAAAATAGTGCTCACTTTCTTAGTTTTTTTATTCTATCATTCAATTTATCTATCATACACCAAATTATGAACTTCATAAACCAAAGTTACAAAAATACACAATACAAACCTGCTACCTTTGCAGAACTCAACTCAGTCCTTTGCAAACAGCCTTACAGATTATTTACTTTCCATGCATTAGCACCACCTTCAACCTCAGTTGTCTCTACCAACCTCATCTGCAAGACATTTTTAAAACAATCTTATGTAATCCAAATACAATGACTCATTTTTCACTTGCTTCATGACATTTCTTAGCATTCAACAACAATAATTAAGAAAATTGAAGTTTTTACTTACCTATATTACACAATGTGTAATTCTATCATTCTTACTCCTTGAATTCCTTTACATCATACAATTCTCACTGCCTGGTAGAGATACAATTTACTTATAAATAACAGCTTATACAATTTAGAGATCATGCACCACTTTTCCAGGATTCAGAAAATCTATCTGTAATACTTACATTATCAATAGAAATTCATATGTCCCTCTTGCTGCTCTCCACTTCCCCTACTAGTCTAAAAAATATATATTTCATTAATTCTTCACTTCAAAATTTGATGTTATAAATACCCACTGTATCAGTTATATTCATATCAATAAAAAGATACCATACAAGGACTTAGCTTCATTCAATAACAAAATATATGTTGTTGTATAGGAGTAGCGATTAATACTACAGAAACAGAAGAAACCCAGTCCACATAAGTTCACAAACCTTCAGCCCCATCCAGGTTAGTCAACTTTGGCTAACAACTAGGAGAAATATCTGCTTTAATACTTGTCTTCAATTAGCTAGAATAATCTGCACTTCTACAATAAAACCACACCTTAGTCTAGTTGTTTTTATATAACTTAATATATTAATAAAATTGGTCCATGATAATTCCCAAGTTCATAGATTATAACTCAACATTTTATCTGATAATCAATTTTACTTCTGTAAATATATTCTTGCTCCTTCCATACATTTTATATTATGCTGCAACAACATGGATTAGTGTTCTAAAGATATATAATGTATAAATATCTATTATATATATGCATAGATATGTATTCCTTGGCCACTTTACCTATGCAAAAGAAAATGATCCATCTCTTGGGTTGCTCTGCAGTTGTGTGTTGATGCATCTTTCAGGTCTCCGTCCCTGTACAGATGGAAATTCATTGATATAGTGGTCCATTGTGATCATTACATTACAATTACAAATATTGGATTCTCAATCACATCATTTTCAATTACACTATCTCAATAAAAAAAAAAAATTTATTCAAGAGTACCTTAAGCGAATCTTCACAAAAGTGATTTGCAAGGGTTTGCCACATCACTTAACATCCCCCTGGAACTGGTTTGCGGGGACTAGTATGTGCACACATCTCGAACATTGTCCATGTTTGTGGTGGATGGTTCAAAGCAAAACAGACCCATTCTCATTAGTTAATACAGGCAACAAAAGAGCAAAAATTAAAATAAATGTGAAAAATCTAAAAGTATATATTTTCCTTAAAAAAAAATTCATCCATATCTTGGAGATCTGAATAAAAAATCTAATCTGTTACTAGACTGTATCCTTAACAAATCATGTAAAATATATATATTTCAGTATGCCATCAGGTACCAGCACACATTTCTAAGAAAAGATAACTTTAATAATACTTATTATTTTCTGACTGTGGAACACTTCGTAATTTCAATAATAATTATTAAAAAATATGGGTACGTCACAATGATTCAAATGCTTACAATAATAGGAGAGCAATATTGAATGCTAAACTGATGCTGCTGTGAAAATTATTGCTGTGAATCATCAACACTTCAATTGTGTTTAGTCAAGCAACAATTTTTTTATCCAACATTTTGGAGTCTTTCACAGTTTCAGCAACACCTTGTGCTCTTTGTTTAAACAGTGGCCATACATACCTATAAACAAAACTAAAATGCACTGCTAGAGGCCCACCTTGTGTCCTGTGCTTTTTTCACTGGAGAAGCTGGACTGTTTAGATTTTACAATGGAAATGCATTATATATACATACATGTCTACATAGCTTGGTTTTAACAAGCCCTATGAAAACCCATGAACATGGAGATTATTTTTGAATACTGATTTTGAGTTTTTATACAGAAGAGAGAGAGAGAGAGAGAGAGAGAGAGAGAGAGAGAAGAGAGAGAGAGAGAGAGAGAGAGAGAGAGAGAGAGAGAGAGAGAGAACAAATGTTCCTTGAACATTCTCAAACTCATATCTATGCACAATGTCCATAATCAAATGCCATACACACAATTTCAACAAGCAAAATTCCACATAGGTGTACCCGGGCGCTCATTCCCCTGGTGACTGCGACAAACCTTGAATTATGCTCCTTTGTGCAATGCACTTCTCAGACAAATTTTTAGGTACTTACAAAAATCTGGATACTACAGGACTATACAATATGATTTCTTAAATCAGCACTTTTGGATATTACACTACATAAATATAGCCAAAAGAAAATTGGGGCCAAAGGAGTCTTGGTATAAAAAGGTTGGCCAACCTCTTTATTCTAGATCTTATTAAGATTTTTTATTTTATCATCTCAGAGTCATTTGGTTACTTTTAGATTAATCAAAACAGGTTTGCATTCAATATTTTTCTCAAATGAAGATGAATTTTGCTTCTCTGCCATTTACAACAGTTTTTCTATCACCAATACCAACACCAATACCACCACCACCACCCTAACCAATACCACCACCTTTGTCATCATTAAACTCATAACTTTGCTTCCAATATCAGCACTATTACCATTATTGCCAGTCTGTCATCATCAGTATTCCTATTACAAATAAAAAAACATTATCACTTATCTGCTTTACCATTACAATTCAGCTGTCATCATTAGCACAATTCAAAATTATTTTTTTTAGATACCTTATTTTCCCTAAAAAAATATAAACTACACTTTAGTTAGAAATAATATTTATATACAGGTTGAATAAGAAATTAGAATGCTTGCCCAGACTTTCTCAATACTATATTTTTTAATCATTGTTGTTTATTTGTCTTCATGTGTGCATTTATTTGATGAAATTGTGCCTATTTAAGAAATTACAGTAAACTGATTTTTGGAAATAACTCAAATCATTGGCCTTGTCATTGTTCAATTCAAATATTCAAGCATTACGTGCACACCTCATCTAAAAAAAAAAAAATTGTCATTTCTTTCACACGCAGTGCACAGGTAGTGTTCCAAATTGTCAACTGGTTACTAAACAATAACCTAATATTAAAGCATTTTAAATAAAGATTTTAAAAAGATTTGTCAATATTTTTCCAAGTCTTCCAATAAAAATATCCAGAACTGACAATTTAACAATTAAACTTTTTGATATAAATTGGCAATAATGACAGTTTTAATCATTGTCTTGTTTGAGAATATAAGATTAATTGTTAATGTTCATTCAAAAATGTGTTAAAGATAATACCCTTCCAAGTTTTGGAAAAAAAAAACTGTTGTAAATGGCCAAGGAGCAAAGTTCTGCCTTAATTAAAAACCATGTTTTGAACAAAAATCCTCAAATCATGAGAATCACATACCACATCAATTCCTGCATCTTAATCTGAACACTTATGCACATGAATCATTTATACAGTCTTACTTGGTTTTGTAACTTAGAATGTATTAGGATATTTAACTAACTATATAATGTTGCCCACACCCCATTGCATTTTGCATTTTCTATTAAATATGGAGTGTCTTACAAGAAATATATAATTTATCTGTATATAGAATGTTTTAGATCCAAAGTTAATTTAACACTTATAACAATTTATGTTAACCCTCCAACCAAAGTACAGAACAGAATAATACAATAACATGCAAATACCACAATAAATAAAACATGTTAAAGAAAAATATACATATCTCTAATAATTATATATTTAAGATCAGTGATGCCATACTGGGAATCAAGGCCTCTTGATAAAAATATGTATTTTGAATAAAAATAACATTCAAAAAATAATCAGAAAATAACCATGTGTAACATTTCCCACAAAAAGCTACAAAAAAAAAAAATTATACTATATAACATACTATGAAAAACAAAACCCAAGACACTGCAACAAACTCAGCAGCTAAACTCCTGACATTCCTGAAATCTATTAAAAATATTTAATACTAAAACCCAATGCCAAATATAAAAATGGAACTATGGTCAGGCCCATAACCTACACAGTCTTTGTCTCTCTAACAGACAGTGCATAGTGCAGAGTACATCAAATCAGTGTAGTCTCTTGCCAGACGTTAAATATGGATCAGATTGGTGGTCTAGTTTGATAGCCATGGGTTATGTAAATGTGCATAGTTCATGTTGAAAGGAAAAATTGGGTTATAACATTTATAAAATAAGTTAAAAATCTAAAAACAGTGAAGTTTTGTGAACCAGGACATAAGAGCAAAGGTAAGGGAGGCAAGAAGCAACCACAAATCCTACATGGTTAAGAGTTTCGTGCCTCAAGACAACTGCCAAGAGTACAGCTCTATGCGCGTTTAATGAGTAACAACCAAGACGAGGAAAATTAAGCAATAGCTTGAATTAAGGCTCTTGAAGCCAAGTAGACAACCTGGTAGCAGAATGCCAGAAAATACATGAAAATAAAACTTGAAGGAATCAGTACATTTGTATAGGAACAATGTTAGAGTAATTAAAGATGTTTATTACTATAAGTATACCTCATATGTGTCTGATATACCTCATTATCTAAACTAAGGTAGTTATATTTTGTTAAGTTACCCATATAAAAGTATATTTTCTTGTATGTACGCCATCTTACGGCAAATTTTTATACTCGTGTAATGTAAACGACCCTACGTAGTGCCACGTAGATTCTCCTGAATACATAGAGTTAAGCACATCAACTCTGTTTTACTGATCCCCACAGAAAATCATATATGCATTGACACGTCAAACTTGCTTAATACACGCAGGGAAGATGAGTTCTCCCACTACGCCAACAGGTTATGGGCCCAGATTTAAGCAGTTTGATGGTGATGCAAACAAATATGATTTGTGGGAAGAGCACTTCCTCGGCGCGTTGGACATTTTGGAACTACATCTCGCGCTCGATAAGTATGCTTCAGAACGTCCAGAAAGTTATAATCTGGATCGTGCCAAAAGGACAATCAACAGTCATTTAACTGGTTGTCTTGACAGAACGTCACTTGGCATGATAAAACGTGAAGCGAAAGGAGATGGCGTGAAGGCTTTGGCAGTACTACGAAATTATTACCTAAGGGAATCAGACCAGAGGCTGTATGCTTTATTAATGTCATTCTTCACCAAAAGACTAGAGAATGGCGGCAGTGCTATGGAATATCTCTCATTTCTTGAGGAGACAGTAGCAGCACTCAGAGAAGCAGGTGAGAGCATCAGTGATCGTATCTTAGTGGTAATCACACTAAAAGGACTTCCACAGAGATACAAGAGTTTTATTGATGTAGCTAATCAACGCAACCCTCCATATGATTGTGGGTTAAAGACAGCTATATTAACTTATGAAGATACTCTCAAAGGAAATTCTGATACAGAGAGAGTAATGGCTGCCCAAGGTAATAATACATTTAAACAGAAGAGATGCTTCAAGTGTGGTGAACCAGGCCATTTTGCATTAAAATGCTACAAAGGAGGTGAATATAAAAGGAAACAACCTGAATAAGCCTCAAAATGTCAAGAAATGGTGTGAATTACATAATTCAAGAACTCACAATACTAGTGAATGTAGAACAAAGAACCCCAGGAGGAGTAATAACTCAGTAAATTCTGCTAATAATACATGTGAGCCACAAAACTTTTAATATTCTTTCCATATAACACACAAGGTTACGACCCGTCGAGGGGACCTCAGAGTCATGTGACATTGGAAAACAAAATGTATCAGGCATAGAAGCAGATGAAAGTTTGATCATGATTGACAGTGGTTGCACTACACAGAAATAAATGAACCAAAATTTGTGAGATTTGAAGAGTCCTTTGATCCACAAAACAATTACATTGAGTTGGCAGATGGCCAGCGGCAACAAGGAAATGTACAAGAAATCGGTGATGTCAAAGATTTTATTCAAGATCGAAACGGCAGATCGAGAAGTGTTTTACTAAAAGATGCTCTATACATACCAGGATTTAAGCAGGACATCATGTCAGTATGGAAGACAGTTCAGAGTGGACAGTATTACTTTTTCACCAAATGGTAGTACACTAACTACCAAGGATGGCAGTATTTGATATTGTTGAGAAAATAAATTGTACTACTTACGTAGAGGTAAGCAACGTACAAACTCTCATATGGATAAGTTCAACAAGGTCAATTAGGGGAGGCTAAGCACACCCTAGAGGAATGGCATAAAATTCTAGGACACTAATGTGACTGATGTGCAAAAACTTGAAGCAACTGTTAATGGCATGCATATTTTGAGGAAAGATAAGTTCAACTGTACCACATGTGCTCTTGGTAAAATGACACAGTATAGAAATAGAGAGCCTGACAAAAAGGCTAAGCAGCCTTTAGATTTAGTCCACTGTGATGTAGTAGGACCTATTGATCCAGCAGCTAAAGGAGGTTTCAGGTACAGTATATCTCTTTCATTGATGACTACTCAGGAGCTCTTAGAGTTTACCTCATAAGTAAGAGTGATACAGTACAAGCCATGAAGAGGTATATGGCAGAAACAGCACGTTATGGCAGGATAAAAAGCCTGAGATGTGACCATGGAACGGAATTTACAAATAATGAATTCAGAACACTCCTTATAGAGAATAAGATTAAACAAGAGTTTTCTGCACCCCACTCTCCACATCAAAATGGGACAGTTGAGAGGTCACACAAATCCATTTTTGACATGGCTCGATGTTTACTGATTGATGCCAAATTACCCAAGGATATGTGGAGTTATGCAATGAAAACTGCTTGCTACATAAGGAATAGGTGCTATAACCCCAGAACTCGGAAAACTCCAGTAGAAATGCTCACTGGAAAGCGGCCAAACATCAGTAGAATGAATGTTTTTGGAGTAAGATGTTTTGCATATGAAGAGGAGAAAAAGAAACTTGATCCCAGGAGTAAGGAAGGGATATTTGTAGGCTATGATGACCAGAGCCCAGCGTACTTAATTTACTTCAAGGACTCCCAGACAGGAAAGAAGATAAGATGTGTCAAGTTTATGGAAAACTTGCCCAATGTAGCTGAACCATCAAGTATCGAGCAAGGCTCAGATGAAGAAGACATCTTGGTGGAGACAAGACTTCCGCAAAAACCACTTCCAGCAAACCAAGATAAGCCACCAGAGAACATAAGTGAAGAAAGAAGATATCCAGCTCGAGAAAGACGGAAACCCTCACATCTAGATGACTACGTTACTGATGAACTAGACGACAGTATCTCCAGCGTGACACACAAAAGCTTCATTTATCATTGCTACCGAGTGTCACACAAACCAGTGCCAGTCACCTACCAAGAAGCTATAATGTCTCAAGAGGGACCTCAGTGGAAGAAAGCAATGGACGAGGAAATATCTTCACTTCAAGACAACGATACCTATGAACTTACTACACTGCCTGAGACACGTACAGCAGTAGGTGGAAGATGGGTATATCAAGTAAAGCCTGGACCAAACGGCAAAGAAAAATTTAAAGCAAGATATGTTGCTAAAGGATATTCACAGGTGAAGAACATTGACTACAGAGAAACTTTTGCACCAACAGCAAGAATGTCTACACTCCGCACTTTATTGGATGTGGCTGTACAAAAGGACATGGAAATACATCAGATGGACGTTAAAACAGCTTACTTACATGCTGATATTGATCATGAAATATATGTGGAACAACCTGAAGGTTATGAAGAAAAGGATAGTGCAGGAAATGTGTTGTATTGCAAGCTGAAAAAGTCACTTTATGGTCTGAAACAAAGTGGTAGAATGTGGAATAGTGTAATCCATAATTTCTTCATTTCAGAAGGATTCAAACAATCACAGAGTGATCATTGTCTGTATCTAAAGCATGATATTATTGTGCTCTTATGGGTAGATGATTTAATTATTGCCAGCAGTAACATGTCCCTGATGAACAAATTTAAGCAATCTCTTTGTCAAAATTTCAGAATGACTGATTTAGGTAAACTAAACTGGTTTCTTGGAATGTCATTTGTTTCTGGTAAAGATAACATTAAGGTGAACCAAACTAAATATGTAGAGAAGATTTTGGATAGGTTTAACATGTCCGATTGTTATGCAAGAAATATACCATGTGATCCAAGTATTGTTAACACCTCAACAGTAGAATCTGATGAGTTGCTAATGCTACTCTTTACAGAGAAATAGTAGGTAGTCTCATATATATTATGACAGGTACTAGACCAGATTTGTGCTATGTGGTCACTAAACTTTCACAGTATATGTCCAAGCCTACTAAAGTTCAGTTAAATGACGCTAAGCATGTGCTCAAATATTTGAAAGGTACTATGATGAATGGTCTTACATTCAAAAAGTCAAATGAATCAGTTCAACTTAAAGGATTTTGTGATTCAGACTGGGGATCATCTGAAGACAGAAAAAGCATATCAGGATATTGTTTTCAGTTACATAAAGATGGACCACTTATATCATGGAAAAGTAAGAAACAACAGACAGTAGCACTTTCATCTTGTGAAGCAGAGTACATGGCTATTACCTATGCCATTCAGGAAGCAAAGTTCCTAAGACAAATTGTGTCTGATCTATTAGGATTAAAGTTAAAGTCTGTAGACTTAGGAGTTGACAACCAAGGTGCTATTAATCTTGCCAAAAACCCAGTTAATCACCAAAGATCAAAGCACATTGATATTTAACACTTCAGAGATGAAGTAGAGAAGGGTAATGTAAACTTGTTCTATGTTCCTACACAACAGAATCCAGCTGATATTTTTACAAAGGCTGTGAGCCAGAAGAAGTTGCAAGCTTTTAATTATATCAGGGGATAAATTCTCAGATAACATACCCATCTTTAATTAAGATGGGGTGTTATAGTAATTAAAGATATTTATTATTATAAGTATACCTCATTATCTAAACTAAGGTAAAGTTAAGTTACCCATATAAAAGTATATTTTCTTTTATGTACGTCATCTTACGGCAAATTTTTATACTCTTGTAATGTAAACGACCCTACGTAGTGCCTCGTAGATTCTCCTGAATACATAGAGTTAAGCACATCAACTCTGTTTTACTGATCCCCACAAAAAATCATATATGCATTGACACTTCAAACTTGCTTAATACACGCAGGGAAGATGAGTTCTCCCACTACGCCAACAAACAACCATTCAGAAAAAAATAATGAAAATCAAAAAAATATAAGAAAAGATTGAAGTAAAAACCAAGATTGGCAACAGTAATCAAGTCGAAGCAAAGAATTTGCTAGAAAGAGTACAGAAAACTTAAAGCAGATGAAAAACAATGTTATGCAGCCATGCTCAAATATGGAAGCGGCAAAGTAGATGACAGTTACACATGCCGATGTATCAAAAGGTAAAAAACAGTAAATGAAATAGAAGCATGTAATGAAAAATGACAGATCACAAGGGAAGAAATTAAGACACCCTGCAGAGATGGTCAAGAAAAATGGTAAAGAATATAAAAATCACCCACAAAAAGTATTAGGATTAGACAAGACCAAAGCAGAGGGACCAGATGAGATTTCTAATTGGGTTCTTAGATAATGTGCAAAAGAACTAAGCTCCTTTAATGTTAATTTTCCAAAATTCATTGACAAGGAAAATTACCGAAGAGCTGGAAACTCACCAACATTATACACATATGAGAGGTGAAAATAAATACCCTCTAAATCATAAAAAATTTTAATTAGCTAAGTAGTATCTAAGCTGTTATTAAAAGGGATAAGGAAACAATGGGTTGACACACTTGAAAAAAATATAAAATAAGCCATTTGGTTTCAAAGAATGGTTATTTGTAGTTACTTTTCACATTTAAATATCAAAAAGAAATGGCAATTTTGATAATGTACCTCATAGAAGAGTTATGGAAGTTAGAGCACCTATGTAGATTGAAAGAAACTTCTCAAATGGATGATGGGACTTCCTTCATGAAAGACAGATGAGCACCATATTTTGAGGTAAGCACTACCTGGCGACAAATAACAGCAGAGTGCTCAAAAAGAATCAGTCTTGGCAACAATTATGTTTACTATTTTCATCAAAAGATTTAGGGTCAAACATACACCCAAGCAGATTTTAAAAATTTGCAGATAATGCAAACATACAACAGAGAGAGAGAGAGAAACACAGAAACAGACAGAGAGAGAGAGAGAAACACAGAAACAGACAGAGAGAGAGAGAGAAACACAGAAACAGACAGAGAGAGAGAGAGAAACACAGAAACAGACAGAGAGAGAGAAACACAGAAACAGACAGAGAGAGAGAGAGAGAGAGAGAAACACGAAAACAAGAAAAAAAACAAATGGTCCCCAAACCTTAAATACAAGGTAAAAAAAATATCCTTGACCGTCTTCATTCATGTAGATAGTAACCTTATAATACCAGTCTATTTGGTTGCCGTTTCATTTAATTATGAGATGCAGCCCTACCAGCACTAATGAAAGTCAATATTCCTTTAATATATCAGGTATTAGTAAAATTTCTAAAAAGATTATAAATATTTTAGTAAAAGATCTACAAAATTTTCTCCCCTCAGCATTGTATTAACAAATGTGACAAATGATCAAGACATAAAAAGTTAAATTAGATATGGAATTTCAAGAATAAAAGCCTATATAAATATAAAGCTCATGAAATACAGCTCTGATTCTTAGAATGGAGTTTCTTATTCTCAGTTGTGCCCCTTGATAGAGAAACCTTGAATTATACCCCTTTCAGAAAATTTGGATACTATTGGACTAATCTATCATTTTCTTCAATCTGTACTTCTGGAAAATTACCCAGGAAAAACAAATATAGCCAAAAGACAAAATGGGCAAGGTGTTGCATATACAAATTATACATTTCCTATTTAGTTTTGTACCTTGTATTTGGGTATTACTAACAATATATTCAAGTTAGTAGTTTGAATACATAGAAAATGCATTGGCTAAGATCTCCACTACAAGATCTTTATTAAATAAGCAGCATCTTACAAGAAGGTATAAAATTAACCATTATATTGAAGTTATAAGGTGATCTGAGTTGGCAATGAACATGGATTACACAAGGGATTAATTAGAGCAACACTCATGTACAAACCTATAAAAGGCATATTACGATATTTTATGTTTAAATACAACAGGTGTCTAAGTGTAAAGTTTGGCTGCAACTTTGTTCTTAAATTACACTTATTCTTATCATTCTCAGTCACCTTTTACTTTTTAGAAGATAAAAAGGAGGTTTTGTTTGCATTCAAAATTTTTCCCTAAAAAAATTAATAAATACAAAATATTAAAAATAAAATAACTTTTCTTTTGCCATTTGCAATAGTTTTTCCAACCACTAAATCGCCCACCAATATTGCTTTCACTATCAGTGCTATTACCATTACTGCCATAGTTATTTTCATTCTTTTAAACCATCTGATCATTAAAATCTAACTGGCATTATTAGTTAGGTTACTAGCATATTTTCAAAAAATAATTAACTTTTAAAAGATATTTCTAAATAAATTTACATACAATGTCAGATAAGTATTTAGTATCTAATCTCATTTATGAAAACCTGTAAAGCAAAGAAGAAAATCTTATATTCTTAAACAATACTATGATGATGGCAATTAATAAATAATACTGATAATCTCAAATATTATGGCCTTTCTCATTTGGGGAAAAAAGTTCAGCCTCATTTACTAAAAGTTTTGACCAGAAAATATATTTCTATATTCAAATTCAGGCAGATTCACAGAATATCATTAATCATTTCTATAATTCATAACTAAAAAAGTTTTGACCTTTCCAATTAAGGTAATCTGTTGGAAATGGCTTTGAAGCAAACTTATAAAAACAATAGTGTAAGAATAAAAACTAACTGGTTCAATTTAAAAAGTTAATGACAGTCAAATGGACTTCCAACTTGAAGTCCATTTTGTATTGTGATTTATGCCACTGAGAGACAAGATAATCTTTTGGGTTTAAATAATATTGCAAGGTACATCTTATAAGCAAAATGTCATGATTACTCATTATAATTGCATTTATAATAATGTGTCTTATTTACTTTCTAATATACTATAACTTATCCCCTTGTATATTGCATGCGCATATAACCCATATGTAAACATTGAGGAGTGTCCAGCAATATATGTGTACAGCTCAGAGTTCCATTGCTAATTCACATATTTCCATCAAATGGAATAACTGGAAAAAATAAAACAAATTTGTGCTAAAGAAAATAAGTTGGCCATGAAAAAGAGTAGACTTCAATATTTTAAAGAGCTCTTGATTTTGTTTTACATAAAATGATGTATTGTGCAAAGGGGAATAATTCAAGGCTTCCCTGTCAAGGCGTATAACAGAATATCAAACATCTTATCAAAATCTAAAAAATAAGCAAGAGAAGAGAAAGAGGGAAAGAAAGAAAGAAAAAAAAGATCAGAGAAAAAAAAGAAAGGAAAAAAAAATTGTCCAATGTTATTTTTCAACAATGCAGAAAAATATTAATGACCTTTCCTCATTTATGTAGATAAGAAGAAACAAATAGCACAGAATTCAACCACAGGTAAATACAGAAAGGATCCAATCATGAGCAAAATACCTACACAGCATTAATCAAAATCTAAAAACTCCCGATATATTGAAGGACTTCACATTTCCAATAAGGAAATAAACATTTCATAGCAAGTGACAAAAATGAGGAAAAAACAAATGGCTATCACTGAATAAGGATGGATTTAATTAGACAGACATCAAAAACCCTTTTATTTTTCAAAAGAAATCAACTTAGACTAACTTCATTCTAAGCAGTTTGATAAATTGGTCAGTATCAGGCCTTGAATTTGCTTTAAATTGACAATCTTTCGTAGGCAGGTAGGGCCTTCTGATCAGACAATCTAGTGACTGTCACAATAGTAAAATAAATAAATTAATTTAATTTAATCAAAAATTCTTATTTAGACCTTTCACTATTTGATTACCTAGAAACTTATCTACTATGCTTACAGCCAGCAAGTTGGAGATTTTGAATAACAAATCTAAATCCATTATGCCTCTTGCCCAACAATTATGCCTCTGTGCAATTCAGTTCTTTTTTCAGCAAATCTGAGGGTTCTCAGAATTATTATTGGGATACTTTTGGCCTGATCTACATAATTTCTTTACATATATTTCTTAAGGATTGCACAAAAATAAATAAAATAAGCAGAAGATATAACAGGCAAACTATCTGGCATAAAGTTTGGCCACCCCTTTAGTCTTCATTTAATCAGTTACACTCCTGATTTTTATCATTCTCAAAGTCTTGTTTAGTTTCATTACATCAAAAGGTTATGTTTGCATTCAATAGCTTTTCTCAAACAAGACTGAACCTTGCTTCTCTGCCATATTCAACAGTTTTTCCTACCAGTAACACCAACACCAATACTATCCATTGCTAATACAAACTACCACCACCACTACCACTATTATTAAGGTATTTGTCATTTCTAAATCCCTGCTTTCAATATCAGTTATTACTATCATTGCCAAAGTAATTAGTATCAGTATTTCTATTACAAATATAAACCATTTCCACTCTTATCTGCTTAATCATTACAACTTATTTGGCATCACTTATTATACTAATCATAACCTTTTATAAAACTAATCTAATTAGATAGTTCTAGTTTATACCATCAAAAACTGTTGCAAATGGCAAAGGAGCACCAAAGTTCAGCATTTAAAAAAATTACATGGAGATTCCCAGAATACCACGTATCATTCCTGTAACGTATAAACTAAAATGTTATGACTTTTCCAATTTGGGGAAAGCTGTTGGAAATGGCTTTGGGCAAACTTTAACCTCATATATTGAAAGTAAACAAATATGCTGAAACTGGCCAACGGTGTCTCAAAATCAAATAATGGTGACCAAACTCTTGTAGTACAAAGGGGCATCATTAAGGCTTCTCAGCCAAATATCAAACATCCTATTCAAACTCTTCAACTTCCTTTACAAGCATAGTAAATATAAAGGTTATTAGTTAATAAGATTAAGTTCATATAGGTATAACAGTATTGTTTTTGAGATGTCCATCTAATCATTTTTTCAGAAGTTATTTGAAAGAATACTGAGCTACATAATGTAAATTTTTATTAGTTTCTCAAATAAGAAAGGATGAACCCTGATTTAAAACATTTCTACTCCAATGCCAAAACATCAAATATAACAAATGTTGGAATTTGAGCCTCTTGCAAATAAATATCAAAGTAAAGGAATTTACTTCAAAATATTGTATGAAATTTTTAATGGTTTCAATGGAAACCACAACCCTGATCAACATTTCAAACAGAACCATGCTGACACACTATTATACTATATAACATCCTGCAACAAAATCCGCTGCTGAACCTCTTGAAATTCCTGAAAGCTTTTAATATTCAAAATATAAAAAGACACTGCCAAATCTATAGGGGTAATCCTCTGACAGGAGAATTAGAGAAAATCAAAAAGTTAGAAATCTTATTATCTATAAAATAGGAAACTTTAGTCACATGCCATAACCTTCAGACAATTAATAACATGTTAAAAACAGATAAAAATTTAAAACCATCAAGAGAGAGAGAGAGAGAGAGAGAGAGATAGAGAGAGAAAGAGAGAGAGAAGAGAAAGAGAGAAGCATTAACCGTACTCATCTATTTTAAGACGTCATATCAAGAAAATTAATAAAAAGTTGAACTTGTACATTATTCACATTACTTATATATGAAATCGTTTCTAAGTATTCAAAAACAGACTTGCTAATACAAGTCCTCTAGTAACAAGAACTTGTCACTGGTGCCATCAACATCCAGCTAACAATCTACAGCATTCATACACATTTGGAAACAATGTTACATTGTATTGTCCATAATGTAAAAAGATATTCAAGTGAATTTCTGGATATATAGTTTTTATAGGACAGCCTCCACATTATGAAAATTGTTTTCTATACACCTGGTTTTATCTTATTCATTCGAAAGGGGATAAAAGTGAGCTTCAAGCATGAGGCGACCATAAAAAGACAGGTCACATTTGTAATTCTCAGTCAATAGTAAATCCGACCCAAAAATCATGAAAAAATCAGATACAGGATAAAGTTAATACATAAATTACAAAAACAGCAACAGAAGATTAAAAGATGAATAGGCCAAGAGAATCAAGTAGAAAAAGACAAAATAAATACCATAGCCATAATCCATGACAAACACCTAACAAAACAAACAAGCAGGAAAATCTAGCAAGAACAATTCATATAAATGAAAAAATAAAAAATAAAATCAAAAATAAAACATATTTAAAAAAAAGAGGAAACACGCACCATGAGCTAGAAAAGAAAACAATTAAGACTTCGATATTCAAGACAAACAAAAGTAAAATTGCGGGCATTAAAGATAAAAATTTTCAATTTTTTAAAAAGGAACAGAATATTCACCCCCTGTGAATTACCGAGACAAATTCAAGATTTTACTTGGGACAAATATGGACATTATGCAAAATTTCAGACACAAACACTAAGTCTAAAACCTTATCAAAGAAGATGTACAAAATCTGATAACACTATACATAGATAAAAGTTTATGCATCTCCGAATAACAATTCAAAATTATGAATTTATGAAATATTCAGGGATATCTTATAACAAGATTTGGTTACATTTACGCTAAATATTTTGCAACAACAACCCCTGGTAACAATGCTATAGCTTTTATAGTGGTTGATATTAATATAATTAAATGTCAATTAAAAGTAATGATATTTTAGTTTGGCTTATTCCAGTTGTTGCCAACAATCAGCCTCCTCAATTTATTTGAAAACGGCAATTTCCATTAGAATAAGAAAAATAAAATGGCTTATTCTATACTAAAAATTATTTCATAACAAAACCGATCGCAGAACAGAACTAGATGAAAATTCTAAAAACTGAAGGTGTGGTAGGCTATAGGTTACACGAGTGTATGCCTCCCACACTCACTTTTCTTTTTCTTTTTGTATGTTAATGAATCATACCCAAAGCCCATTTTTGAATTTACAGAAGTTAGCACCACAGTGTCATTAAGAAATTAATTAAGAAATTAATCAAAGATTACAATGCAGAGAAATGTAAGCATTAAGCCTAAAGGACAAGAAGTCTTTTACATCAAGTGAAACAGTAAAAAAAAAAAGTTTAATAGTCAAACATGGTAGAAAAATATCAATAGCAACCACAATAGCCTTAACTGCATCAATTTGAGTACAAAACACCTGCTATATTGGAGGGAATATTGTGAAGTTTGTAAAATTATTTTAAATGTATCAAGAGAAAATAATGTTGAGGAAAAAAAAAAAAAGATCATTGATCACGACGAAGGACTAATTAAATTGGAAATATATGATTTAACTAAACCAAAACAAATACAGCTGGGTCATTCTTATTCAAAACACTTGTTAAAGAAGTTGGTCAGTATCATGTCTTGGATTTGCTTTATATTCCCAATATTTTTCATGGGCCCTCTCAGAAAAGGGTCTGACTGCAATTACAAATATAAGCCATTATAATTGAAATTCTTGATCATTATTCTACTGGCATTGTCAGCACTTATTTTACTATAATTTTTTTCCTTTATGAAAAAAATTCTAATCTTATGAACATTAAGTTTAACATTTATAAACAGTTTGACAAAGACAAAATAGTACTATTAAAAAAAGTTATGACAAACCACTAACCACCTTATCAAATAAAGGTAAGGGAAAAACCTTTTGCAAAAGGCCAAGGAGCGAACTTTAACCTCATTTATAAAATGTATTGAAAACGAAAAACACCTGGTTAATATTCTAAAACTCGGCCACACTCAATTGTTATAGCTGGTTACATTTATAAAAAAGCCATAAAAGCTGATAGATAGTAATGTCAACTTCAAGTAGCGAAGGTATATTGTACTGAAGGCTTCTCAGTCTAGTAGTATGGCAGAATATGAAACATTCTAAATCCTTTACTGTCTTTATGAGGATATTTGTTAATCAAATATTTAACATGTGCTACAGTTAAAAAGGTCTTTTTTTTTTTTTTTCATTCTTAACAGACCCCTGACTGATTTGATTGCCATCTAAAAACTTTCTTTCAAAAAGATTTGTTTATGAAAGATACCGACTTTTAATCAAATCTGAGTAGTGATACTAAACACCAATGGGTGATTCAATGTGGCGCATTGGAGGCTTTAATTGTCCTGCAGTGACTTGGCTTCATATACACAACTTATCCCTGCCTTAAATCCCACAACATCATAAATCACATAAGGCGTCGGATCTTCAGTGGCCAATTAAAACTGCTGTTTCAGTCGGCTCTTCGGGAATCTTGACCAATCACAACCAGTAAATGCTAATCAGCTGATTTAGTAAACAACGCTGTGTCCAACCCATGACATAAAACAAACTAAATGTTCCAGAATATGTAACGCATAAGAAATATGCAAGATTCCTTATAAACAGAGTGCCTTATTAGCGGAATGCATGACTGCCATGAAATTAAAACAAAGTAGTGTCTCCCCAAAAGCAAGTCCTTAATCAAAAGGATGGCTAATATTATCTCAAATGTTCATATCAATTACCAGTTTTACAAATACTTGGAACAAGTTTCAAGTTAACTTTATACAAAGTTACCTCCTTTTTTCTCTGAATCATGATGTCCACTCACCAACAAATATATTTTTAGTCATTAATGTTAACTATATAAATAAAACCATTACATTCTAGCCAAAGACAGGACTGTTTACAGATAACACAACCTAAGCTAAGAAAAAGCTAAATCAGTTGTAAAAAATAAAATAAAAATGCAACAAACTCGGCAGGCAAACCTCTAAAATTCTGAAATCTTTTCTAAATCAATACTAAAAACAGCAAAACCCACAGCCAATTTACAAGATCCTTGAACACAAAAATTATATGAAAGATATTATCCATTCAAGTGGAAACAATGGTCACATCAGAGCCTCCAGACGATTAACCCTAACACATGCATAAAGAAAAAAAAAATTAAAGCACAGACAAAGACAGAGAGACAAAGAGAGAGACAGAGAGAGACAAGAGAGAGAGACAAGAGAGAGAGACAAAGAGAGAGAGACAGAAGAGAGAGACAAAGAGAGAGAGACAGAGAGAGAGAGAACAAAGAGAGAGAGACAGAGACAAAGAGAGAGAGACAAAGAGAGAGAGACAAGAGAGAAGACAAAGAGAGAGAGACAGACAAAGAGAGAGAGAGACAAAGAGAGAGAGAGAGAGAGAGACAAAGAGAGAGAGACAAGAGAGAGAGACAAAGAGAGAGAGACAAGAGAGAGAGACAGAGAGAGAGAGAGAGAGACAGAGAGACAGAGAGACAAGAGAGAGAGACACAAGAGAGAGAGACAGAGAGAGAGAGAGACAAGAGAGAGAGACAAGAGAGAGAGACAGACAGAGAGAGAGAGAGACACGAGAGACAAAGAGAGAGAGACAGAGAGAGAGGAGAGAGAGAGAGAGAGAGAGAGAGAGAGACAAGAGAGAGAGACAGAGAGAGAGAGAGACAGAGAGAGAGAGACAGAGAGAGAGAGAGAGACAAGAGAGAGACAAAGAGAGAGAGACAAAGAGAGAGAGACAAAGAGAGAGAGACAAAGAGAGAGAGAGAGAGAGACAGAGACAAAGGAGAGAGACAAAGAGAGAGAGACAAAGAGAGAGAGACAAAGAGAGAGAGACAAAGAGAGAGAGACAAAGAGAGAGAGACAAAGAGAGAGAGACAAGAGAGAGAGACAAGAGAGAGAGACAAAGAGAGAGAGACAGAGAGAGAGAGACAAAGAGAGAGAGACAGAGAGAGAGACAAGAGAGAGAGACAAAGAGAGAGAGAGAGAGAGAGACAAGAGAGAGAGACAAAGAGAGAGAGACAAAGAGAGAGAGACAAAGAGAGAGAGACAAAGAGAGAGAGACAAAGAGAGAGACAGAGAGAGAGACAAAGAGAGAGACAAAGAGAGAGAGACAAAGAGAGAGAGACACAGAGAGAGAGAGACACAAAGAGAGAGAGAGAGACACAAAGAGAGAGAGAGACACAGAGAGAGAGAGACACAAGAGAGAGAGAGACACAGAGAGAGAGAGACACAAGAGAAAGAGAGAGAGAGAGACACAAAGAGAGAGAGACACAAAGAGAGAGAGACACAAAGAGAGAGAGACACAAAGAGAGAGAGACACAAAGAGAGAGAGACACAGAGAGAGAGAGAGAGACACAAGAGAGAGAGACACAGAGAGAGAGAGAGAGAGACAAAGAGAGAGAGAGAGGAGAGAGAGACAAGAGAGAGAGAGAAAAGAGAGAGAGAGACAAAGAGAGAGAAGACAGAGAGACAAAGAGAGAGAGAGACAAAGAGAGAGAGAGAGAGAGAGAGACAAAGAGAGAGAGACAAAGAAGAGAGAGACAAGAGAGAGAGACAAAGAGAGAGACAGAGAGAGACAAAGAGAGAGACAAAGAGAGAGAGAAAGAGACAGACAGACAGACAGACAGACAGACAGACAGACAGACAGACAGACAGACAGACAGACAGACAGACAGACAGACAGACAGACAGACAGACAGACACAAAAAGAGACAGACAAAAAAGACAGACAGACAGACAGACAGACAGACACAAAAAGAGACAGACAAAAAAGACAGACAGACAGACAGGGTGAGGAGGGAGAGCAAACAAAATTTTAAATTGCTAAAAAAATAGCCTTTATTTAAATTTCACGTAGACTGAAACAAAGCCCCAACGTCACTAATCCATGTCTACAAACTCTTAATATATTAACCTGTTAAGCGTCTCCTGCAACTTATGGAGATTTCCATTTTTTTCCACTATAGTACTCTGACATATGCCGTTCTCAATTCTTAAAAGCTACTTTCAAGCACCCTGCGACCTCACATGACATTTATACCTATAGAAAACTATACAATCATCTGGCAACATTCTGAATCCATCTCGAAGTTTGTGGCAACTTTCGCTTGCTCGTGAAAATGTTTCAAGTGCACGATTTCAGTACGTGGTGAGCGTTTATCATACAAGTTTATTTTTATTCTGCCTGTGTGCTTTCTGAGAAGAGGAGGGAGATATGGGAGGAGGGAGAAGAGGGTGGAGGAGGAAGAAGAGGGAAATGGAGGAGAAATGATAAGAGGAAGTTGACTTTGATTACCAAGACACCTGATATCTACTAGAATAACAAGTTTTTACTCAGTTACGGCTCTTGACCAAAAATTACTTTTTTTTTTTTTTTTTTTTTTTTTTTTTAGGGGTTTTAATATTTGGATACTATTGGGCTAATCAATAGGATCTTTTCAATCTGTACTTCTAGATTACACAAATTTAATGAAATGGGGCTAGCTGTCTAGTATCAAGTTTGGCTGCCCCTTTATTCTTTATCAAAAAATTACACAAGATTTGTCATTCATCAGAGTCCCCTTTGTTTAGTTTCATATCAAAAGAAGTTTTGTTTGCATTCAATATTTTATCAAATGAATACGTCCTTTGCTTCTCTGCCATTTTGCAACAGTTTTTCCTACCATTAATACCATCAACCACTAATACTACTACCATCACTAGTACAATTACCCCCATCACACCACCATCACCATTATCAATGTCATTTTTATACAACTTTCCTTTCACTATCAGTGCTACTACCATTATTGCCATAGTCAAAGTTATTCCTTTTACAAATATCAGGGTTCTTGCAGGTATAACCTGATGAAAGGTAAGACCTTTAATGCAGACTCATAACAATTGCTTTTCAAGACCTGGAGCAACTAGTGTCTGAGTACACTCCATGTGTAGGGCTATTTATTGCATCAGTGACCAAGATAAAAATACATCAACATAATAAAAAATAATTCTATGCCAAAATTAGTCATTTTTGAACAGCTCGTAAGTGAACAGTCACGTCTTAAAAGGTATATTTAGTTTGAGTAAACAAGCATCACTGATAATCTTGTATTACAATATTTTTATTTAAAAGTTTAGAAGTTTTAACACTCACTGAAAACATTGACTATCAAGAGTTTAAACTTGTAAAACAATAAATTTGACAATGACAAACTTGCATTCTTAAACAAGACAATAATAATCTACTAGATATCACGGCCTTTTAAGTCGTGGGGGGGGGGGGGAATATTGCAAATGGCAAAGGAGCAAAGTCCACTTCAAATTACTTAATAATAAAAGAGGTCTTACAATAATATCAAACTTCAGAGTATCCCATAATACTATATATCCTATCTAACTCATAATTACGAAAGGTTTCAGCCTTTTCAATTAAGAGTCAACTATTAGAAATGGCTTAAAGATAAACTTCAGCCTCATTTATAAAATGTATTGAACTCGCATCTTATAATATTCTAAAACTAAACAAAGTGAAAATAAAATTGTAACTGGATAATGGCAGCAAAGAGCACTTCTACCTTCATAAAACTGAACCCTTTGCCAAATTTGTTGTGATTTATACTACTGGGAGAAGAGAAAACAGAAGGTTATTTTTCTTATAAGATAATCCTATTAATATGTTTAAAAAAAGATGGTAGACTTTTGTATAAAATTAGTCCAAGAAGCCACAGAAAAATTAAGTTTATGCAATATCCTTTTCCTTGTACAACCTTAAAAAAAGGTAAAAACTAGATATAAAATTAGCCCTATAGCATCGAATCATCTTTAGAGACCATGATTTTGCTTTTTAAAATGGTGTATTGTAAAAAGGGGAATAATTCAAGGCTTCAATCAAGGAATTTAGCAGAATATCAAATATCTTAATCTAAATCTTGATTTTGGTCTTTAGATTACCAAGTAACCTGATAGATAACATGGCTAATCAATAAAGAATTAAAAAGGTAAAAAAATTCCATTTATATTTAAATTAATTAAAACCCCTGCCTGATCAGAAGGCCATCTGAAAAAACTTGCATTCTTTGAAATATATTTGTCTATGAAATGTTATTCATTATGAATAACAATCTTAAAGCAAATCTGCCAACCACCCATGGGTTGTCAGAAACGAGGACACCGAATCCAAAAATAAAAACATTGGAAACAGGGCCACTTAAAAATTATTACCTCATTAGACAAATAGAAATGACAACTATAAAATTTTAGTGTCAAAAAATAAAAATTACAATAACCCTCAACATTTGGAAGACAATATAAAATTAAAATTTAACTGACATACTGAAAAAACAGCACAGAACACTGCAACCACCTTGGAATCATGAAATATTTTCAAAACTTAAGAATTTATTATTTACAGATTTTAGAAAAGGAGAGGAAAGAAACAAAAAGAGAGAAAAGGAGAGGAAAGAAACAAAAAGGAGAAGAGAGGGAGAATTATCTGTAGTAATGAAAAGTTTCCAAAAAGAAAATGAATAAACAAACCTATACCAATTGCTAATATCTTTATCATTCTATGGCAGATATTTGTAATTTAACTAAACAAAATCCTAGAAAATGTTTAGCGCCAGAATGAAGGCAGTACATATCATAATTTGCCAACAACCGACTGGTAATCTTACTCAACATCTAACCTTTCCGCAATTTCTTGGTACAGATACGCCTACATTAGAAACTGGAAATCTTTCCAAAACAGTCTTACCATAAGTAACCAGAACTTGTCACTGGTTCCATCAACATCAAGAAAACAATTTACATTCATATACATTTTGATTTGATATAAATTATCTTATATTGTGCATAATGGAAAGGAAATTCAAGCGATTTTCTTCCAAGTAATAGTTGCTACAGTATATGGATGCCTCCCCTATTTAATTTTTTTTTCATCTAGTTTTGTCTATTATTCATCCTAAAGAAAATAATCACCTTCCCAAGCATAAAGTAACCATAAAAAAGTACCTTATTTCATTGGCTGCAGAAAATAAAAATAAAAAAAAATAAATACAAAATATGAATTGATATAAAAATTAGTGTAATTTTGCAATTCCATGTTTACTTTGAACTGGTCATGCAAATGTATCTGTTTTGTATGTTGAGAAAAACGCCCAAGCAATAACAATAAAACTGATATTAGGTAACTCATACTGTATAACACTCCAGTACCAAATGGTACAATATTAAGCTATATGTTGCCACATTTTAATTATACAAAATCTTCCTGATTTAAAAAAAAAAAAATTCTTTTGAAGAAGGTTGTTAAGAGTAACTAAAGACATATATTAGTATACATGTACTTTATATCTATGATGCCTCACATTAGATAGGTTAAGGTAAAATTATATTTTGTTAAGTTACCCACAGTAATGTAATCTAGTAATGACAGCAATGTTTTATACTTGTGTAATGTAAAACAGCCCCTTGTAGTGTAATGCAGATTCTCCTGAATACAGAGTTGATCACATCAAAGGTTTCTGATCCTTACAAAAGATCATATGCATTAACAAGCAAAACTTGCTTAATACACACATGCAAGACAAGTCATCCCACCACACCAAGAAAGGTTAAAAAATTAAGGAACCTTACTCAGTCCCATATATTCTAAATGTAACAAAAAATGGAAATTAATGAAAATCATACTTATCACAGAATAATTCCTTGCAACAAATCAAGGACTGCTCAACATTCAAAAACAGACTAACAGAATCTACCGATTCATTCAGCCTTAAAGGTCAATAGCAAATACAACTCAAAAATCATGAACAAATCCAATACAACAATGACACACATTATCCAAAATTTAAATTTTGGAATTCCATTGCATAACAGCATTTGAGACGAAGAGACTACCTCACGTAGCAAAAGACTTGAAATAATAAATACGACAGCCATGACCAAACAACCAACCTAATGAAAAGAAAATGAAAAAAAAGCAGGAAAAGCTGGCAAGAACAATTTATCTTAATATTCAAAAAATAACTACAGAGAAACCAAATCAAAGATGAAGATCTAAAAGCAGACAAATATATGAGAACCAACATGCACATACTGCCAACACAAACAAGAACAATTAACACTTCAACATCTATGGCTTTAAGCTTTGAAAAACAAAAAGATGCAAATGCCCAAGGAACAAATCCAGCCTTATTAAAATAAATAACATTGACAATCACTTCCAATATACAATATCATGGAGAATCCCATACCATACCATTTCTGCAAGTCAAATCTGAGACATTGTTATGTAAATTAATTTTATAGTTCCTCTACTGACAGATGTAGACAACCAACACCTCCCAACCAAGATATTTAATAAATAAGGATCTTATAAAAAGGCATATAATTAACTTATATAGGTGGGTTTAAGAAGAACCAATTGGGGATGAACATGGGATTATTACGACAGGGATTAATCAGAACATTTATACATTTCAGGTCAGGGTATAAAATAATGGTCAATTATTCATCATTAAACAGACATGTCAACCACTCGCTGGCGATTTGAGAAAGGATGACACTAGTCACCGACTCAAAAACAAATATTCCATAGACCTACATAAACAAATAGAGAAGTCATAGGGCACCTTATACATCGACATAGTAGGTAATTATGTTAATCCTTGTGTCATCGGCCAGAAGCAGTGACACTTTAATTTTGCCATTATTAATGCATTTAATTGGTAAATCGTAACGCTTGATTAGTTATGATATAAAATTCTAAGGGAATAAAACCACAAAATAGAGTTTGGTGGTAGTGAGGCTGTAGTTGTAGGTTGTGTTTATGTTAGAGGTGAAATACTTGTGGACGATCTTGGTGGTTACTTTAACTCGAGATAAGGGCCAAAATACCAAGTCGCCTTCTCAAAGTGCCACCTCAGCATCCATACAACCGAACAACCAGGACTCTGTCTAGATGACCTGGCACCCCTAGGTCTAAAATTCCTGAAGTCAGTTCAGGTTGAAACATCATTGAGTGAAGGTGAATCGGTGTTGACTCCTGGAACTCATTTGAAGAATACGGCGTGATTAGCCGTGAAAACTAGCTTAACTAACTAGAAATTAATTCTAGTATTAGGGTGAAGTTAGCTGTAGATTCCAGTTCGTCTTTTCCCCGAAGTTAGCGGAAGGCGGGCCTAGGAACTATGGTCAAATTGTAAGTATTATTACTTAATAAATGTATAAGTTCTTTTCACACGCAGTGTTTAATATCCCATTTTGTCATTCCTACATAATAGGACACTGAACAAAGGAGAGAACCACACCACAGAGATACTGGTTGGGTTGAACACAGTGGTACACGAAACAAAAAGAAACAACACTTATACTAATTAAATCACTTGGAGTACATCGACACGAGAAATACAATATCTATTAAATAAGAACCTATGTCTTGAAGAATAATGATATATATGAGTGAAAATATCAGTGATATCGAGATATATGTGAAATAGAGTAATTTAATTCATTTTAAGGTTTCCAGAAATAGTGAATGATGAATCAGAATGATGCCATACTGATCTGAAGTTTTAATGAACAAAAATATTATTGAAACTATCTGAGATAACCTTTGATTAACTTACTAGAGTAAAGTAATAACGAAGATTTATGTTGGGGTAACAATGACCCACATAACACTTGTACAATATTGGGGTATCTTTATGATTATCACTCAAAACTTGGTGATAATCACACATGTTATAGACATGTATAGATATTATCTATATTTTACAGCATGATCAAGTGTGAACTTAAGGGATTTGTGAGAGGCTAGTAAATATACCACATTCTGCATAAAACGGGTATACAAGACCAAATGCAATGCCAGTCTTTCCAACTCGCTCAGTATATGCTTAACGGATTTGTTCCAGTGTAAATGGTAAACTTTAATATCTAATTTGTTCTCATTCAAAAATGTGGTGGAATGGATAACAAAGTACAGAATAAACCATACGAAAGCATCACCACAATAACAATCAAAATATTAATAAGTAAGAAGTAACTGATCCATATTAATTAGGTAATTATGATCTTTATTTTTTAATTAGTGTAACCCGTCCACTATTTTCTCAAACTTCAACTTTATATAAAATACATATATATATAAACTATATTTTTAAATCAATAAAAAAGGTCATATTCCATACAAATACATTCTTTTCCAACACCAATTTAAAGATATCATTGGAAATCAAGCCTCTTGAAAATGATTACTATTAGACTATAGGCAATGACTAAACTAAAAATGATGCATGAAATATTTGCCTCTTAAACACCATAACCTGAATAACACTGACACTAAATATTAAACTAAACCTATGGTAAATAAGGACAACATACTGCAACAAACTCCGCAGCTGAACCTCTAAGGGAACCGTCCCTGAGAGAGGGGGGGGAGGGGGTTAAATTAAGATAGTTAGCGTATAGTATAGGTACATGGATGAGGAAACTACCAAACGAGTATTAAGCTCCTGCTATGACTCGTTGTCTTGCAGCCGGCGTGCGAGTCCCTCAGCACCCAGAGAGGTACGTCGCTAATGAGCGCCCAGGTACACCTATGTGGACTTTTGCTTGCGGCAATAGTGCATAAGGCATTTAATTATGACATTGCGCATAGATGAGTTCGTGAATGTTCAAGGAACACTTTTATACCAATATCAGGAAAAAATTATATCACCGTGATTTATGACGAAATATTTTGTGAAATATATCTTTAAAAAAAAAATTGTCCTTTTACACACAAAATGTGCTTTGATCGAGACTCCCTGGTAATATGTTTTAGTTTACGTGGTAATATATACGTATATCACATACGAAGCACTAATGTTTAAAAATAGCCTTATAAGGAAGGATTGAAATATTTCCATTACATTTTTCGCTCAACGGTCGGTACATCACAGCAGGGGGCAATTTGAATTTATTTGAAATTGGTAGTTACCGTTGTAAAGACCAATTCAATACGAATGTTACCTAAATGGCAGATTTTTAAACTTCAGATGTATAAGCGAGATACACATTATTTAATGTTGAAGATGATAGTACTCAGTAATACCTGCTCTGAAATAAAAACTATATGGAATTTTGAGCTCGGTTGTATGCGTAGTCTTCGTCTGGCGTTCAAAAAGCTATCGCATCTGTTTCGTGCGTTCCCGATAAAAATGAATGTTTAGAAGTTACCATAAGTCTTAGGCACCATAAATTGGCAAATATCCAACACCTAGGCGTCTGCACGATTTTATGCACTTCTTAGTAAAGATAATGGGTGCAAATGGCTAATCATAAACTTTACACTTCTCCTTTGCAATCTGTTAATATTGACAATTATCTAAGAAAATGGTATGAGAGGGATAACTAATAAATTTTATTATTTAGATATGAAAGTCAATGTAGGCCTACTAAATTATAATGATTAATCATTTTAACTTTATGTGCGTGCGTTCACGTACATATGATCCTCCTCGAAAATTATAAACACCCAGTGACCATCTCCCCCTCCCCCCCCTGTGTGAGGCATGGGAAATATTTAACGACTTTCGTAAGTTCGAATTCAATGTACTAAATTCATATGCTTTTGAAATTCTCAACATTGAACCACCATGTTGTATTCATGCCAGGACTTTATAATTAGAATGATTTTGTACTAATGTTGCCATCCACAGTTCCCCATTTCTTCAAAAAAAAAAAAAATAAAAATAAAATGGAAAAATAAAAATAAATAAAAAAATAAAGGTTTATCTGGTTTAGATTAGTTGTCTCTATGGTAAAATGCATTTATTAAGCTTTTCACACGAAAATATCAACTTTTATGAACAACGGAAAAAAAAAAAAAAAAAGTTACATACCTTTACATAATAGCGTCACTATTGAACATGAAAATTCCTATTGACTTGGTAATCATTGCATTGCAAAGTACACTAAATAAGCGTTTATTTGATATATAATATCATTAGATACAGAGAAAAATAACAGATAACGAACTTTGGCAAGGTGCCTAATACAAAACGCCGTAGCTCCGTCATTTTTTTATGAATCTTCGGTACATCCCAACTCACGTAATTTTCATGCGATCCAAATGCAGTTTGTTGCTTTCACTAGAGCCTCGGCGTCCCATGGCCATGTAAAAGGCCGATTTTTGAATTTT
>NW_020868427.1:482471-486763 GCF_003789085.1 Penaeus vannamei | reverse complement strand
GACGCGAATTTAGGAATGAAATCCTGAAGGAGATGGCGAAGCATATGCAGTTTCAGCATCATAAAATTACTGCATACCATCCAGCGTCCAATGGACTCTGTGAACGGACCAATCAGCAAGTTCTCAATATTCTACGAGGGATGGTGGACGGAAAAGATCAGTACTGGGATCTTTACCTAAAGGACACCCAAATGGCTTTAAATTCTGCTTACCACAAAGCAATTGGCGATACGCCGTATTACGCCATGTACAACCGGGACCTGAAGACTTCAGACCTTTGGTGGACCAGACCCACAAGTTTTGGAGGTCCACCTGATGAGGATTTCATAACTGCAAGGACTCAACGGTCCAAAGAGGTGTACGAATATGTACGAGACAACTTGCTAAGAGCAGCAGATGAACAGTGTAGGATTCGCCAGAAGAAATCCAAAGACACTACAGTACTGCCTGGGATGAGAGTTTTCATCAAGGCTGTGAAGAAGAAGGGTGACAGCAAATTATCTCCCCGCTGGGAAGGACCCTTCCGAGTCGTTGAGCAAATACGACCATATGTCTACAGGATTAAACACCTACAGACAGAAAAGATGAAGGAAGTTCATCTCGAGAATATGAAGATCGCGCTGGAGGCCAGTATTCCGAGATCGCTAGCCCCAGAAGCAAGAAGACCTTATCCACAGGAGACACATTCAGATATTAGACCTGAAGGTACATCCGAAGAAGAAGAAGCACGTGAAGAAGAGTATGTCATGAACTTCCCAACGAATGACGATGGAAAAGGAACTTCAGAGAGCAACCAAGATTGGGCTCAAGAGTCAAGTGAGGTAGATGACCTAGCACAAGATGTAGTTGCAGGAGATTCCAACAATGCTGATAAAGCTAATGTTTCGAATAATGTTAATGTGTTACCTAGTATGAATGTTGATGAGTCTGATGGACTACAAACCACTGATTCTTATAATATTAGGCATGACACAAACACTAAAGACCTTTCACCAAAACCAGAGGTTGCAACTAATGATGCGAGTGCAAGTACTGAGAGTGAAAGAAGTAACAATAAAACTGTGCATGATGAGTTGAGTGAGCATGGTAGACGTACCAGTGGACGCACGAGATATCCACCGGGATACTATACTAGGCTGCATGAAGGACCGCAGGATTAATCAACCACACCACTAACAAACGGACACAAACAACACTAATCAGCTAATTAGATTAAGGGGGGGACAGGATGGTCACCAACATTGTTGTAAAAGTGTTCTATATTGCAGATAGATGGTTGAAAATTGAAGAGAATGATGCGGATAGCACTGATTGTTCCATATTGATTGTCTGAACCTTCTTACGACCCGTAACCTCAAGATGAGCGTAGATAGTCGGAACCAAAGGAACACCTGATGTTGGGTTGTTAGACTATGACCTGACAGCCCGGGAGAAGAGTATTCCGTAACAGAGAAGATTAGCAAGAACCAGATACAACTTCCTGCACATTGAGAAAGCAGCACACCTTGCAAGTGTATCGTTTCTTTGCTAGACAATTTGGAGGAAACTCTCGGTGTTCCAGAAAGTAATTGGTTGATTATGTAGGGTTGAAGGGCGGTGGTGAGTAGGCAAGTTTCTTAACTTTTTGAGTTGGACGATCGAGTTTGCACTAAAATTAGAGGATGGAGTAGGATTATTTAGTCATCCTGTAAGTAGAATTATATCCATTTTGTTTTAGCACGTGAGTTGTAAAGTAATTTCGGATATCATGTGTTAGATGTATGTGATGAAATCCCTCTAATCCAAAGGTATCGAGATGATAAGTAAATGAACAGTTAACTGATTGAGCAATATTAAAGGAGTCAGTTCACGGGTTGAAACAGGCCATTGCGTTGATCGAAGAAGGTAATGCTGTTCTGGTTAGCCGTACAGAGCATCGTTATGTTATTGTACAGTCACATTATCAAGGGAGTTTGCTGTAGGACCTATTTTAGTCCTTTGCCTAGTAGTCATCTCGGTATGGTTTTGGAGGAGGTTATAGGGGAATCTGTAAGGAGTTGGCTGCTCTGATGTACATGAGCGTTAAGCCCGATAGATGCACACCCATAGCGATTCGCGTCACTCGAGGACGCGTGATTTAAGCGGGGGAGTATGTCATCGGCCAGAAGCAGTGACACTTAATTTTGCCATTATTAATGCATTTAATTGGTAAATCGTAACGCTTGATTAGTTATGATGATATAAAATTCTAAGGGAATAAAACCACAAAATAGAGTTTGGTGGTAGTGAGGCTGTAGTTGTAGGTTGTGTTTATGTTAGAGGTGAAATACTTGTGGACGATCTTGGTGGTTACTTTAACTCGAGATAAGGGCCAAAATACCAAGTCGCCTTCTCAAAGTGCCACCTCAGCATCCATACAACCGAACAACCAGGCCTCTGTCTAGATGACCTGGCACCCCTAGGTCTAAAATTCCTGAAGTCAGTTCAGGTTGAAACATCATTGAGTGAAGGTGAATCGGTGTTGACTCCTGGAACTCATTTGAAGAATACGGCGTGATTAGCCGTGAAAACTAGCTTAACTAACTAGAAATTAATTCTAGTATTAGGGTGAAGTTAGCTGTAGATTCCAGTTCGTCTTTTCCCCGAAGTTAGCGGAAGGCGGGCCTAGGAACTATGGTCAAATTGTAAGTATTATTACTTAATAAATGTATAAGTTCTTTTCACACACAGTGTTTAATATTATCCCATTTTGTCATTCCTACATAATAGGACACTGAACAAAGGAGAGAACCACACCACAGAGATACTGGTTGGGTTGAACACAGTGGTACACGAAACAAAAAGAAACAACACTTATACTAATTAAATCACTTGGAGTACATCGACACGAGAAATACAATATCTATTAAATAAGAACCTATGTCTTGAAGAATAATGATATATATGAGTGAAAATATCAATGATATCGAGATATATGTGAAATAGAGTAATTTAATTCATTTTAAGGTTTCCAGAAATAGTGAATGATGAATCAGAATGATGCCATACTGATCTGAAGTTTTAATGAACAAAAATATTATTGAAACTATCTGAGATAACCTTTGATTAACTTACTAGAGTAAAGTAATAACGAAGATTTATGTTGGGGTAACAATGACCCCACATAACATATCTATATATGTATGCATGTATATATATGTGTGTGTGTGTGTGTGTGTGTGTGTGTGTGTGTGTGTGTGTGTGTGTGTGTGTGTGTGTGGTGTGTGTGTGTGTGCGTGTGTGCGTGCGTGTGCGTGTGCGTGTGTGTGGTGTGTGTGTGTGTGTGTGTGTGTGTGTGTGTGTGTGTGTGTGTGTGTGTGTGTGTGTGTTGTTTGTGTGTGTGTGTGTGCATTTGCGTGACTGTATAAACACACACACGCGCGCGCGCGTGTGCGTGCGTGCGTGGTGCGTCTGTCCTTGTGCGTGTATGTACATTTCACTATTAAGTAGTAAAGACTCATTTTCATAATTCATAACAAAATAACTAGCAATTCCACCACTCGCACATCGGCCGCGCCACGCAGGTCCAGACGCCGCAGGAGCCACAGTCCCGGGACACAGCCAGCAGGCGGAGAGGAGGGTCATAGGCCTTGAGACTGAACGATACATTCTGGATCGTTAACAATGGAATTTGGTATAAATCTCATCTGATAGCGCTATCTGATAATGAGATTCTTATCTAGCGTTTTAATATGTTCAGTGGCTTGAGTTTTAAAGTAAGGTGCGGGTAAGATATGCTAAATGCTGTATGGAATAGTTAATGCTCATTATAAACTCGTGTCATCCTTATTATGACTGTCACGTTTTTATTCTTTTCTTTTCTTTTCTTTTAGTACATTTATATCGTATTTGGTCCAACTTGTTATCCAAAATTAACAAAACAGCACTTGCAAAGAAAACCTCATGTTGTTTCCTTTAAAAGCCATTTGCTGCACAACAGGTTTACTCAAATACAACATCACCATAACGACTTGGATATGGCAGTATGGCTCGCATAGTTTATGCCCGTCGGATGTTGGACAATTTTTCTCTAACACTTGTTGACAACCGCTAAATTTCACAACACAACTATTATACACAGTTTCTGAGTTAAAATAAGTACCCAGCATATGTAAATACATGTGTGCATATGTGTATAAAAATACGTACATAAAATACATTATGTATGTACATATTTATACATTAGATACATACATATACACATTGTTTACATATATACATACATTATATATACATACATATACATATATATGTGCACAGCCTCACACAATTTT
>NW_020868427.1:439971-444971 GCF_003789085.1 Penaeus vannamei | reverse complement strand
GTGAATCAGCTAATATAATTATTGCAGGAGGCTCCTCCACCTGTGACCCTCCCATGGGGGGCTGCCTCCACCAGCTCCCTCCTAGGAAAACAAAGACTCCTCCACACATTCACAGCAGGAAAGAGCATATGACTGTCATGCAGTAGCGGCCTCATCAAGTCTGTCCGACGCTCTCTCCTGCCATGAATATGTGGAGGATTCTTTGTTTTCCTGGGTGGGGGTGGGGGATGGCAACCCCTCATGGAGGGGTTGCAGGGGCGCAGCCCCCTTCACTAGACAATATAGTGGCTAATTCTCTGTATATTATTTACATTTTGCCTTGCAATTTCCCTGGTACCTTTTATTCCTTCCAAGAACGTTGGCTGAGAATGTGGGGTTTAGGGGGGTTCCCACACAATGAAACATATGTATTTGCATTGTAGATGGTGAGAGGAATCCAGTGATACTGAAATCATTGCAATCCATTATGCCGATGTACTAGAAAAAGTTAACTATATTCACATTTTAACCTGCAATTCTCCTGTTACTTTTCATGGCCTCCCCTGCAATTGGGGTAAAAAAATGTGGGTGTTTGGGGAACTTCTGCACAATAATTGCCATATATGTGGATACTAGACTGTGCAATTATGTGATACTATTGTGCAAAATCACCTAGTTTTATTATATGTTTACATAACGACCAATAGGGGAAATCTAAGGAAGCTGTCTAAAGAAAGGAACAAAAATTAACTCACTGAGATATGAAATAATCTGCTCAGGCAAATAGCAGTATCAGAAATTAGGAAAATATATCCACAACTGGCATGGAGACTATATCAAGTCTATGAGTATTTGGTGGGAATTCAAGGGCAAAGCTCCCAGCAAAGTCCCTGGGTCAGGAAGGCTTTTGGTTCATACATTGCTCTTTGATTGTTTGTTTTGTTCCCAAGAGTACCCTCAAGGTTATTTGCTGGAATGATGGGAGTCTCAGAGGGTTGTTGTCACTTTGAAAAAAATTACATTGTTTTTTTTTATACTCTTGTGTATCTCATTACTTGTCTTTATTTTTGATTTGAGGAATTCTTATTTTATATCTGTAAGTAAAGTTTATTTTACTTTTTGATTTTTAAATGGTGATACTAATAGTAACAAAATGTATAACATTATATTCGTTCATGGTGTTCATCATTTCACAGGCTAATAATTATTCTTGTCACCTTGTGGGCCTCTTGTGACCATTCTGAGGGCCTCTTTTGCCCAAGGACACTGCTGTCACATATGAAAAGTGTCTTTCATTTTATTGAGGTAACTATTCCATGCACTCTTTACTGTAATTCACTGAAACAACATAATTTTTTCCATAAAAAGAAATGGAATAGTGTAAACCCCCACCAATCAGACAGTTGTTTAAACCTTTATATGGCTGAAAAATCAATTTGATGCTATAGAAATTATTAGTCGTATTGTGTTCATAGCATCCATTGTTTGCATATATTATATATGACAAGAAAAATGATAACAAAAAATAATACAGTTACATCTGATAAATGTTGTACATCTAAATAATTTTGATGTGTGCATCACACATATTCTTTTTATATGAGGAATAAGTGGTAAATGTGTTTTATTTTTCAGATTTATTATGAACCATAAGTGATTTCTTCAGACAGAATACTGTTTTTGATGAAATATGAATATCAAAAGTATAGTCATATTGAGTTTTTACAGTGAACTGTTTCATCACTTGTACATTCCCATAACCCATATTGGTTGTACCGTAGGAAATCTTATAGAATTCTTTCTTGTAGGAGCCATTCAGCATCAAAGAGCAGTAGATTTTGAGTTATGGTATTAACAAAAAATTAATGCACAAAGGATTTTTAAATATTTTATAGTAAGTAATGGTTTCTCAGTTTGAGGCTGTTGTACACCAAAACAAAGCAAAACAATATTGGGAAGTCACTAGTAATGATTAAGTATTGCAAACAAAATAAACAGATTTCAAACCAGACCATTGGTATGAACTATAGGCTTAGATGTTATCCTATTAAAGGATTATTATTATCGTTGTTGTCATTGTTATTGTTATTTTTATTAGTTATTGTGTCTAAAAAAAATGTTTTTACTAGTACAGTTTCTGATGATATAGCAATTACTATTTACGTTATTTTTACTATTGCTATTAATGTTACTATCACTATTGTTACTATGATTATTACTATTAATCTTTGTATTAGAAATACTAATATATCAGATTTGCTGATAATAAGACCATGTTCCAGGTGTGCTTCTCCTTTTCTCTCAAGAGTAAAAGCTCATTCTTGAAGTGGTAACCAAGTGACAAGAAATGCCCAATAAGGTTAGTAGTTGATTTCATCTTATAGTTTTAAGATGTATTGATTGATATTGTTATATAGATATATATGTTTGTT
Organism: Penaeus vannamei; assembly: GCF_003789085.1. Taxonomy (NCBI): domain Eukaryota; kingdom Metazoa; phylum Arthropoda; class Malacostraca; order Decapoda; family Penaeidae; genus Penaeus; species Penaeus vannamei. The sequence goes on along the minus strand of NW_020868427.1, from coordinate 442,560 downwards.
TGTTTATGATATTTTGTAATGAAAATAGGTATCGTTTTCATAGATTTTTAAAAAGCTGTATATTAAGACTAGTAAGATAGATGAAGATGAAGTGATTTGAAACAATTGCTGAAATTATAATCAGAGGGAAGAAAAATCAGTTTATAATCAAAATATATTTTAATTGATTTAAATCAAGATAGATAATTTAGAAAATATTTTATTACTTTGTATACCCTCTGTCATTATTTTTCCCTAAAAAATCTTTAATGTTATACAAATTGATAGATTAGAGGATTTGCACTTGATGACTTTTTAAAAGTTTTAGACCTATCCATTGAAAAGTTCTTGTGAACTTTATGAAGAAAATGAAATGGATCTTTATTTTCTAAAGTATTTGGAATAATTTCCTATATCTTGAAATCATAAATATCATCTTGTTTTGCCTTGGCATGTTCACTCAAAAGTGTGTAAATAATTTGGATTCAATTACCATTTTGTAATCATGCGGTATATATCCAAAGATGTTCTCGGATCAGTATCCCAAACATATGTATTAGATATGTTCTTGGTTTAGATTTCCATCTCTTAACGTAAATGATATATTCACATCAATGCATTGCAATCGTAAGTTTGTAATGCATTAATGTGAATATATTTGGATAGCTACAAAAGCCAGATGTAGTATGTTCATTATCAAAATTGTACTGATTTTTTGTGAGCAGTGATAAGCACCTATAGTCTACAGTTGTCATTATGCTTTAAAGCCGGTGCAACTGCACCATGTAAAGGAGAGGTTTATTGTAATGAAGCCAACATGGGAAGCTTGGCTGCTAGAGGAAATTCAGGAACAAGGGTTGACTCTAAGTCGTAGAACCTGAGTTTAAGCCATTTTATTCTCATTTTATGTACATGTATATATATTTTTTTCTTTTGTTTTCTTTTTCTATAACAGTAGTCTAAATTTGACAGTTGATATAATTATCATTATAATTTTGTATGATATAACCTTTTATAAGTCATCTAGGGAGCCATTTTATTTTTCAAAAAGGTAATTTTCATAAATGTTAGATTCTTAAGAGAATAAGTATAGATATATTATGCATAAAGAGCAGCACTACTGCCAAAAAAGGAAAATAAGCAGATAAATCTTTTTATTAAAAAAAAAAAAAGATTTTACAAATCCTGCCAACTTGCCCAGCTAGAAATTCTAGGCATAGATTTTTACGTCAGAGATAAAAGAGATGAATATGAATTTCTTGGCAGTATAAAGAGGATTACTGAAAAGTGGTGTTTCCAAGTAGCTAGAAATTATGATACCTGATTCTAAACTCAATGCCTCTAGGAGAATTTGGTGTGCACTGGACTGTCATACTTCAAGACTAATAGCAATAGCAGAAAGTGAGCACAATTTTGTGTTGTGACCTTTTCCATGATTTGTGCTAAATATTGCCTCTTTTATACAAAGCAGTGGTTGATCAGCACATTACACATCCTGGCCCCCTTCAGGCAATGTGCAGTGCATGTAATGGAGTCAAATAGAGGCATTGGGTTAATTAAAACATATATGTTTCACCTCTGTTTATTATAAGGTCACAGTTTTATTAATTAATCTTCATCTTTTGCCATTTCCTATGATCAGGGTAAGGTAGGCAAATGTCGTTAATTAATGATATTACTAAATTTAGATGTGTACTGAAAATAGTGGATATCTTAAAACTGTTCTTTTGTAGATCTATGAGTCTCTTCTTAAAAAAAACATGACCCATTTTAAAAAGAATTTTGCTGAGTTGAAGTGTATAGTTAGTATGTTTAGTATTGAATTTGTAGATATCATTCAGAAATAAAAGGTTGCATCTCACAAGGTACCTTTTAGCTTCTTTGATTATTTAGGTTTAGATTTATTTAAGATGATTTGTATACAAGTTAGTGATCATGTAACTCTCTTTACTTTATTAATGGAAGAAATAAACATTTTCTAGAATCAGTTATGTTGAAGCACTCTGTAAACAAGAAGAATTTTCCAAGAATTCTCTCTCTCTCTCTCTCTCTCTCTCTCTCTCTCTCTCTCTCTCTCTCTCTCTCTCTCTCTCTCTCTCTCTCTCTCTCTCTCTCTCTCTCTCTCTCTCTCTCTTCTCTCTCTCTCTCTCTCTCTCTCTCTCTCTCTCTCTCTCTCTCTCTCCTCTCTCTCTCTCTCTCTCTCTCTCTCCTCTCTCTCTCTCTCCTTCTCTCTCTCTCTCTCTCTCTCTCTCTCTCTCTCTCTCTCTCCTCTCTCTCTCTCTCTTCTCTCTCTCTCTCTCTCTCTCTCTCTCTCTTCTCTCTCTCTCTCCTCTCTCCTCTCTCTCTTCTCCTCTCTCTCTCTCTCTCTCTCTCTCTCTCTCTCTCTCTCTTCTCTCTCTCTCTCTCTCTCTCTCTCTCTCTCTCTCTCTCTCTCTCTCTCTCTCTCTCTCTCTCTCTCTCTCTCTCTCTTCTCTCTCTCTCTCTCTCTCTCCTTCTCTCTCTCTCTCTCTCTCTCTCTCTCTCTCTCTCTTCTCTCTCTCTATCTCTCTCTCCTTCTCTCTCTCTCTCATCTCTCTCCTCTCATCTCTTCTTCTCTACCTCTCTCTCTCT
>NW_020868427.1:426371-439871 GCF_003789085.1 Penaeus vannamei | reverse complement strand
TTTGTTGTGTGTATGCCATGGTATGGTATATAATATTATATTATTATAATATAATATATATTATATACTTTACATATTATTATATGTATATTATATTATATATACTTACAGTATATATATTATATATTTATATTATATAATTACATATTTATACTTTATACAGGACAAGAGGAAAACAATGCCAGCTGAGAAACTTACATTAATTTGTTAATTTTCCAAAACGTTTTCGCGAGATGCCAATCTCCAATCATACAGCAAATGTTTAACAAAAAGCCAAAACACAAGGAAGCCAAGATCCCAAATTTTAATAAACAAAAAAATAATATCCAAAGCCATAGCAAAACAAACATTTAGAGGAAAAGAAAAAACAACATCAAAAGATCGGTTTTAAAACCCAACTAGTGAGCCAAAGCTTAACAGGCCCACTAACCAAGCTAATGGCGGATTTACTTTTTGCCGCTAGTAAACAGGACAGAGTGGCCCAGACCAGTTTTTGGTTTAGGCCGCTTAGCATTATTTCATTGCTTTTCATGACAGTGGACTTCGCGCCTAGGCGATGAGCGTCAAATCTTGCTTTATGTTAATGATTTGTTTCTTTAGAATGGGGTAAAGTCTAATTAAACTTATACCCCAACGCTCCCTATGTATATATTGTGAAGCGCGGAGGTCCTCCTCTACCCAACAACTTACTGTGGTGTTTTGCCAAAGACCACTCTTTAAAATTCCAAGTCCGCAGATTATAAAAAAGGAAATAATAACGATGAATAGGTCATTTTAACTCACACAACTAGACACCGACAGGCTTTTACAGGCCACTCCTATGCACACCACACCAGCAACCCACGACAGCATAAAGGAGGCAATATGTATATACAGAATATATGATGGGCTACGAGTTTGGTAATCTATAGATATGGCTCTACTCTCTGAGTGAGAGGAACCAAGTATAGGCGAGGACAAAACTTTACTTGGCGTGGAGCGTATGTACAAGGTATAATATACTGAGTATTGCAGGAAGTGCATTACTTGTGCGAAGTTTAAGGGGCGTGCACACCCACTGACTCCCTTAAGAAGATATCCTGTTCCACTGGAACCTTTCCAAATGGTTTCGATGGATCTGATGGGACCTTTCCCTCTGACCGAGCGAGGAAACCAGTATATCTTGGTAATAGTGGACTTTTTGACACGATTTGCCGTTGTCAGAGCCTTACCCAACAAATATGCTGAGACGTAGCTGAGGCTGTAAGTGAGGTGTTTGCAGACCTCGGGATTCCTCAGACGGTATTAACGGACCAGGGACGCGAATTTAGAATGAAATCCTGAAGGAGATGGCGAAGCATATGCAGTTTCAGCATCATAAAATTACTGCATACCATCCAGCGTCCAATGGACTCTGTGAACGGACCAATCAGCAAGTTCTCAATATTCTACGAGGGATGGTGGACGGAAAAGATCAGTACTGGGATCTTTACCTAAAGGACACCCAAATGGCTTTAAATTCTGCTTACCACAAAGCAATTGGCGATACGCCGTATTACGCCATGTACAACCGGGACCTGAAGACTTCAGACCTTTGGTGGACCAGACCCACAAGTTTTGGAGGTCCACCTGATGAGGATTTCATAACTGCAAGGACTCAACGGTCCAAAGAGGTGTACGAATATGTACGAGACAACTTGCTAAGAGCAGCAGATGAACAGTGTGTAGGATTCGCCAGAAGAAATCCAAAGACACTACAGTACTGCCTGGGATGAGAGTTTTCATCAAGGCTGTGAAGAAGAAGGGTGACAGCAAATTATCTCCCCGGGAAGGACCCTTCCGAGTCGTTGAGCAAATACGACCATATGTCTACAGGATTAAACACCTACAGACAGAAAAGATGAAGGAAGTTCATCTCGAGAATATGAAGATCGCGCTGGAGGCCAGTATTCCGAGATCGCTAGCCCCAGAAGCAAGAAGACCTTATCCACAGGAGACACATTCAGATATTAGACCTGAAGGTACATCCGAAGAAGAAGAAGCACGTGAAGAAGAGTATGTCATGAACTTCCCAACGAATGACGATGGAAAAGGAACTTCAGAGAGCAACCAAGATTGGGCTCAAGAGTCAAGTGAGGTAGATGACCTAGCACAAGATGTAGTTGCAGGAGATTCCAACAATGCTGATAAAGCTAATGTTTCGAATAATGTTAATGTGTTACCTAGTATGAATGTTGATGAGTCTGATGGACTACAAACCACTGATTCTTATAATATTAGGCATGACACAAACACTAAAGACCTTTCACCAAAACCAGAGGTTGCAACTAATGATGCGAGTGCAAGTACTGAGAGTGAAAGAAGTAACAATAAAACTGTGCATGATGAGTTGAGTGAGCATGGTACGTACCAGTGGACGCACGAGATATCCACATACTATACTAGGCTGCATGAAGGACCGCAGGATTAATCAACCACACCACTAACAAACGGACACAAACAACACTAATCAGCTAATTAGATTAAGGGGGGGACAGGATGGTCACCAACATTGTTGTAAAAGTGTTCTATATTGCAGATAGATGGTTGAAAATTGAAGAGAATGATGCGGATAGCACTGATTGTTCCATATTGATTGTCTGAACCTTCTTACGACCCGTAACCTCAAGATGAGCGTAGATAGTCGAAACCAAAGGAACACCTGATGTTGGGTTGTTAGACTATGACCTGACAGCCCGGGAGAAGAGTATTCCGTAACAGAGAAGATTAGCAAGAACCAGATACAACTTCCTGCACATTGAGAAAGCAGCACACCTTGCAAGTGTATCGTTTCTTTGCTAGACAATTTGGAGGAAACTCTCGGTGTTCCAGAAAGTAATTGGTTGATTATGTAGGGTTGAAGGGCGGTGGTGAGTAGGCAAGTTTCTTAACTTTTTGAGTTGGACGATCGAGTTTGCACTAAAATTAGAGGATGGAGTAGGATTATTTAGTCATCTGTAAGTAGAATTATATCCATTTTGTTTTAGCACGTGAGTTGTAAAGTAATTTCGGATATCATGTGTTAGATGTATGTGATGAATCCTCTAATCCAAAGGTATCGAGATGATAAGTAAATGAACAGTTAACTGATTGAGCAATATTAAAGGAGTCAGTTCACGGGTTGAAACAGGCCATTGCGTTGATCGAAGAAGGTAATGCTGTTCTGGTTAGCCGTACAGAGCATCGTTATGTTATTGTACAGTCACATTATCAAGGGAGTTTGCTGTAGGACCTATTTTAGTCCTTTGCCTAGTAGTCATCTCGGTATGGTTTTGGAGGAGGTTATAGGGGAATCTGTAAGGAGTTGGCTGCTCTGATGTACATGAGCGTTAAGCCCGATAGATGCACACCCATAGCGATTCGCGGTCACTCGAGGACGCGTGTGATTTAAGCGGGGGAGTATGTCATCGGCCAGAAGCAGTGACACTTTAATTTTGCCATTATTAATGCATTTAATTGGTAAATCGTAACGCTTGATTAGTTATGATGATATAAAAATTCTAAGGGAATAAAACCACAAAATAGAGTTTGGTGGTAGTGAGGCTGTAGTTGTAGGTTGTGTTTATGTTAGAGGTGAAATACTTGTGGACGATCTTGGTGGTTACTTTAACTCGAGATAAGGGCCAAAATACCCTTCTCAAAGTGCCACCTCAGCATCCATACAACCGAACAACCAGGCCTCTGTCTAGATGACCTGGCACCCCTAGGTCTAAAATTCCTGAAGTCAGTTCAGGTTGAAACATTGAGTGAAGGTGAATCGGTGTTGACTCCTGGAACTCATTTGAAGAATACGGCGTGATTAGCCGTGAAAACTAGCTTAACTAACTAGAAATTAATTCTAGTATTAGGGTGAAGTTAGCTGTAGATTCCAGTTCGTCTTTTCCCCGAAGTTAGCGGAAGGCGGGCCTAGGAACTATGGTCAAATTGTAAGTATTATTACTTAATAAATGTATAAGTTCTTTTCACACACAGTGTTTAATATTATCCCATTTTGTCATTCCTACATAATAGGACACTGAACAAAGGAGAGAACCACACCACAGATACTGGTTGGGTTGAACACAGTGGTACACGAAACAAAAAGAAACAACACTTATACTAATTAAATCACTTGGAGTACATCGACACGAGAAATACAATATCTATTAAATAAGAACCTATGTCTTGAAGAATAATGATATATATGAGTGAAAATATCAATGATATCGAGATATATGTGAAATAGAGTAATTTAATTCATTTTAAGGTTTCCAGAAATAGTGAATGATGAATCAGAATGATGCCATACTGATCTGAAGTTTTAATGAACAAAAATATTATTGAAACTATCTGAGATAACCTTTGATTAACTTACTAGAGTAAAGTAATAACGAAGATTTATGGGGGTAACAATGACCCCACATAACAATGTTAATAATGATAATAATAATGTAAGGTTAAGATTTTTTTTCCCTTTCTCTCTGCCTGTCTCTGTCTCTCTTTCTCTCTGTCTGCCTCTCTCTCTCTCCCCCTTCTCTCTCTCTCTCTCTCTCTCTCTCTCTCTCTCCTCTCTCTCTCTCTCTCTCTCTCCTCTCTCTCTCTCTCTCTCTCTCTCTTCTCTCTCTCTCTCTCTCTCTCTCTTCTGTGTGTGTGTGGTGTGTGTGTCTGTCTGTTTGTCTGTATGTCTGTTTTCTTTTTCTCTCTCGCTCTAGTTATCTCTCACTCGTCTCTCTCTCTACCTTTTGGTGTGTGTCAGTTTTTTTGAAGATTAATGAGAAAATCAAATTTTGTTGGTACAATGCTCCTTTATATTGTAGTTACCCATATAATTCGTCCTTTATAATTTAACTCTTAGAGAAAACGAATATAGTATGGTACACTAAGGTAAAAAATTTACTAGACTTTTTAGATACACACAATATATATATATTATATATATTATATATATATATATATATATATATATATATATATATATATATATATATAATACATGCATATACGTGTATGCATAGAAGAGAGAAGAGAGAGAGAGAGAGAGAGAGAGAGACGAGAGAAGAGAGAGAGAGCGAGAGAGAGAGAGGAGAGAGAGAGAGAGAGAGACGACGGAGAGAGAGAGAGAGAGAAGAGAGACGAGAGACAGACGAGAGAGAGAGAGAGAGAGGACAGACAGACAGACAGACAGACAGACAGACAGATACAGGAAAGAGACAGAACAGGAGAGACAGAGAGAAGACAGAGAAGACAGAGATGACAGACAGATAGAGAGAGAGGAGATAGATATATATATATATAGATAGATTAGATAGAGAGATAGATGATAGATAGATAGAATAGATAGATAGAGAGATAGATGAGATAGATAGAGATAGAGAGAGAGAGAGAGAGAGAGAGAGAGAGAGAGAGAGAGAGAGAGAGAGAGAGAGAGAGAGACAGAAAGAGAGAGAACGAAAAGAAAGACAGAGAAGACAAAGAGAGATAGAGAATGAGCGAGGTAGATATAGATAGATAGATAGAGAGGAAAAGACAGAAAGAGAACGGAAACGGAGAGAAGAGAGAAAAATACAGTAGATTAATCTATAATAGATAAATGTATACATGTACACCTACATCTATACAAATTTCTTCCTCATTCTACTAACGTTAAAACCCATTAAAATTATGACAACATGAAAGCCAAATAAACACATATCACCCATTAGTCTGTCAGTTCTACATCTTCAAAGTATTCCATTTGACTCCATCTATGAGAGTGTAAGTAATTACTAGTTTTTAATGTTGAAATTCGCAGGTCTATCAATACCACAATACGTTTTATATAATACCTTATTCGTTTTAAACTATATATTCAATACGTTTACTTGTGGTTTATAATTAGTCATTCTTAAATTAGTAGTTTACCTAAACAGCTGAAATAACTGGTCATGATAATACAGATATATAATTGTGTGCATATTAATATACTTATTTATAAAGATGTAGCTTTAATATATTTTTTCACTCTTTTTCATGATATCACCGGAGAATTTTTTTATCTAATACTATATGTAAGGTTACTTTCAAATTCAATAAACCTTTACAAATTATAAGAAAAGGAACTTTGAGGAACTTAAGTGAAAAACAATGACATTCTTATTTCATTTACAAATTACATGCAAAATAAGTCACATCATTAACCATTAATTCATCCCCAGGAAAAGTAATTACCGAACCATCCATATTTTCTTAAAAATATGTTTAATTAATATATATATATATATATATTATAATATATAATATATATATATTATATATATATAAAAAATATTTGTTTTCTGAACTAAGATTTTTGAGTGTCTAGTTCCCGTTTAGCGCGAAGAAACCTCTTGGCACAACCACCACACGCATGACAGTCACCGCATGACAATCACCACATGCAGGACAGTCACAGCAAGCATAGAAGTCTCGACCTGCATAATATCCACCTAATCCATAAAAATCCCACATGGTTTGGAGTTACATCATGCATATCCCCGTACATGCATGGCAGCCGCATCATGCACAACATCCCGTTTACATCATAGCCCGCACAATAACGGTTGTGTACACTGTGGTCACTTTAACGGGTCTGCGGGTTACAGCTGTTGCCATCGCGGGTGCATTCGACGATCTTTTAGAGGGCTGACTTGACGCGCAGGTTGTCAAATGCATCTTGAATTGAAATCTAAAAAAAAAAAAAAAAAAAAAAAAAAAAAAAAAAGAAAAAAAGAAAAAAAAAAAAGAGTATAATTTTATTAGAGAGTGAATTATGAATGGGTAATAAAGTATGTAAATGTGAATGGCTTAGCGGATAATTGCCCTGTGTAATATGCAGGGATATATCATAAACATTTGTCTCTGATGTAAAAGATAAACTAAATATTAAGGGTATTGGTTTTGTTAGAATGTGAATATTGACAAATGATAAACTAAGAAAAGAGAGGTATATTCTATTGATTCTGGTTTTATTTACTCTCTTTTTTGGGTGCATGTTGAGAAAGGGATGTGAAAAATAGATCAATAATTATGTATTGTTTTGTTAAACTATGAAAATAGAAACTGAAAGTGTGAATGATATAAATTGACGAGTGTGAAATCTACTTTACGCTCGTATTCCGAAACACCCTGACGTAGCGAAAAATGACAAAAATAAAATGATTTCATATTGTTTCGTTCTATACGTTAATGGGATGTTTTAACTTCACATTAGTAATATACTAAATTGCCCTGTGTAATATGCAAGGAAATATCATAAACATTTGTCTCTGTTTCTGTTCATGTCCCCTCCTTCTCTCTCCTTCTCTCTCTCTCTCTCTCTCTCTCTCTCTCTCTCCCTCCTCTCTTCTCTCTCTCCCTTACCTCTCTCTCTCTCTCTCTCCCTCTCGTCTCTCTCTCTCTCTCTCCCTCCCTCTCTTCCCTCCCTTCTCTCCCTCCTTCCTTTTCTCCTCCTATCTCTCCCTATCTCTCCCTCTCTCTATCTCTCCCTCTCCTTATCTCCTCCCTTCATTCATCCCTTCTATTCTCTCCCTCTCTCTATCTTCCCTCCTCGCGTTTCCATCCCTCTCCCTGCCTTCTCTATTCCTTCTCCCCTCGTCTCTCGCCCCCCCTTCTCTCTCTCGTCGGCCCCCCGCCTATCTCTTCCTCTCTCTCTCGCGTCCCGACCCACCCCCCCCCTCTCTCTCTCTCTCTTTCTCTCCTCTCTCTCTCCTTCTCTCCTCTCTCTCTCCTTCTCTCCTCTCTCTCTCTTCTCGCTCTCTCTCCTCTTGTCTCTCTTCTCTCTCTCCTGTCTCTCTTCTTCATCTCTCTCGCCCCCGACGCCCCCCCTCTCTCTCCTCTGCTCTCTGTTCTCTCTCTATTTCTCTCCCTCCGCTCTCTCTTTCTCTCTTCTCTTTCTCCTTCTCTCTCTCTCTCCTTTTCTCTGCTCTCCCCTCTCTCTCTCCTCTCCGCCCCCATCGACCCCCCCCGCTCTCTCTCTTCCTCTCTTTCTCGTTTCTCTATCTCTCCTCCTCTCCTCTCTCTCTCTCTGTCTCTCCCTCCTGCCTCTCTTCTCTCTGGTCTCTCGCTCTCTCTCTTTCTTCTCCGCCTACGATTACCCCCCCTCTCTCTCTCTCTCTCTCTTTCTTCTCTCTATCTCTCCTCCTGCGTCGTCCTCACTTCTCTTGTCTTCTCCCTCTCTCTCTTCTCTCTGTCTCTCGGTTCTCTCTCTCCTCTGACTCGCCCCCACACCCCTCCCCTCTCTCGTCTCTCCTCTTCTCTCTCTCTCTTTCTCTCCCTCTCTCCTCTCTCTCTTCCTTCTTTCTGTCATCTCCTCTTCTCTTCTCTCTCTGCTCATCTCTCTGTTTCTCTCTCTCTCTCTCTCTTTCGCCACGACCCTCCCCTCTCTCTCTCTCTCACTTCGTCTCTCTCTCGATCCCCCCCCTCTCTCTATTCTCTCTCTCCTCTTCTCTCCTCTCTCTCTCTCTCTCATCTCTTCTCTCGGCTCTCTTCTCTCTCTCTCTCTGCTCTCGCTCTCTCTCCTCTCTCTTTCTCGTCTCCTCTCTCTCCTCTCCCCCCCCTCTCCTATCTCTCTCTCTTCTCTCGGCGTCTCTCTCTCTTTCTCCCTCTCTCTTCTCCTCCTCTCTCTTCTCCTCTCTCTCTCTCTCTCTACCCCCCCCCCTCTCTCTTCCTCTGGTCATCTAGAGAACTGCGATTATTCCGAAAGGCTAGTATGTCCTTTTTTTCTTTCTAATGGAGATTTTGAAAAATGCTTGTGATAATGATGTTGCTAATGATTGTATGATATAACTATGGATGATGATAATGATGGATGATCGTGATGAATGATGAATAATGATGATCGATGATGATGTTAATTATAGTGATTAATCGACTAGGAACATTGTTTTCAGTGTAAAGTAACAAATCTTAGGTAATATCACTGATAAAAGATGATTTATAATGAGTTCTGTAGTTGAAATAATAATAATGGATAATGACGCTAAGTACATTAAGTAGTTATTGATAATAATTATGACAATGATAATGTGTAGATAATAATGAACTGATACTATACGATAATGGTAATCATAATAAGAATGAAAATGATAATAATGAAAATAAGAATGATAAGGAAAATAATAATAGCAACAAAAATAACAAGAATAACGATAATGATATTGATGATTATAATGACAAGGATAATGATAATAATGATGATAATAGCATTTGTAATAATAGTGAGTCGAAGCCAAGTGTTTCGGATATGAGATCCGAAACTCGCTTGTTATTCGCACATCGTCACCCTTGATAGTGTGCGAATAACCTAACTTCGAAATGGAGGAATTATTAAAGAAAATTTTGCGTGTCTATTCTGAATTCTTACCCACTTTATCCAAGCGAAGCTACTGAACGAAATCGAATCAACACGAAGGAATATATACGACCAAGACGGGGAATTTGTGGAATTTATTTTTCCTTTTTTTGTAGTTGCAACACCGTAAGTTTACCTTGTCCTGTCAACGACTCGGAAGTTATTGGCGCCAAAATTTTAAAATAAGAAAATTCATCTCACATTTTAATTTCCTTGTTATCTGATTTTTTTTTTTCGTTTGAGAAAATAATATTGGTATGAATGTAAATTGGGGCAAAAGAGTGATTTTTTAAAAACTATGAAACTATCGTATTATGATTCTAACTGTTATAATTATAGTTTTCTATGATAGTATATATATTATATATAATATATTTATATATATTATATATATATATTATATATATATATACTATATATATACCAGTTTTATTAGTTCCTTCTCGGAATTTTACAGAAAGAAATTGGAGCGACACTGCAATAAATAAATGAATAAATGAATAAATAGATAAATATGTAAATAAGATAAAAAATGAAAAATGGAGAAATAAAAGATAAATAAATAAAAAAATAATTTGCCAAATAGAACGTCTGGCGTGAAGATATAGGGCTTCCATAACATAAAGAATAACAGGATAATTTAAGTTTTCAGTCTTTCCCTATTTAAATAATGAATCCCATCTTTCGACCTATTGCTGCAATTCCGAATTAAGAACGTTGTATTTGACTGAATTTACGCGTGTTGCAGCTATTACTATTGCGATTTTTATTTTGTTAGATGTCAGTCCAAAGTTTAATAAGCCAGTAACATCACTTGTTGTCTTCTTTGGCTTGTAAACTTTCAGCTTTACGAAGAAAACATCAGACCTGTCACTGTCTACATGCTCTATAAAAACTCTACAACTAAACCCTAAACTGAACTAAACTTTTGGAATTCAAATCAAAGAGTTAGTTAGTTCTAGAATTTAAGCAGTGGCGCTCACAGCACACAACAAAACCTTCCAAGGCGCCATATTGTTTGAAATATGAGACGTATACATATATGTATATATATACATATATATATATATATAAATATGTATATATACATACATACATTATTATATATACAATATATATTATATATATTGTATCATATACACACATACTATGTATAATATGTATATATGAATTATTATAATATATATATTATATATATATATATATATTAATATATATATATATATATATATATATCCACAATACATAATACACCATACACGCACACACAACACACACACACCACACACACCACACACATAATATATATAATATATACTATATATATATATATATATATATGTTGTTGTGTGTGCCTGTGTGTGTTGTGGGTTGTGCTGTGTGCTGTGTGTGTGTGTGTGATGTGTGTCTGTAATGTGTGTGTGTATGTGTGCTGTGTGTATTTGTTTGTTGTGGTTGTGTGGTGTATACCACCTTCTATTATATATATTACTAATTCATATCTATATATACATATATATTTAGTATATAATATATATGTGTGGTGTGTGTGTTGTGGTGTATGTATGTATATTACGCTTTATCATTACATGTACCATAATATTCTACATATCATACTTATATTATACATTCTCTCTATATATTATTAGTATAGCAGTATAGACTTATATATATGTAACTTATATATATTATAATTACATATATATATTACTAAATATATTATTATATATGTATATATATATATATATATGTATATATTATACTTATATATACTTATTATATATATATATCTATTTCTTATATATCTACCACATACACACACAACACAAGCACACACACACACACACACCACACACACACACACACACCACACATACTTATATATACTTATATATATATCTATATTATATCATATATATTTTATACTATATATATTATATTATGTGTGTGTGTGTGTGTGTGTGCTCTTGTGTGTGTCGTTTGTGGTGTGTGTGTGATGTGTTGTGTGTGTTGTGTGTGTGTGTTTTGTGTATATACACACACACCACACACCACCACATGTATGTATATAACACACATACAGACACATCATGTATTCAATATATTCTATACACTATATTATCAATTATATATATATATATAGTAGATAGATCAGAAGAAGATAGATAATATATATCTACACCCAAATAAATCATGTTAAATGCCTTATATGTATATACATCATTATATATAAACATATATATACTACTTATATATACCTACTATATATTATATTTACATTACCCTATTTAAATATATGTATAGTAGTATAGAATAGATAGATAGATATAGATATATATACACACACAAATACCACTCCAATAGTACCGTAAATTACTATATATAAAGTGTGATAATAGTATATACTATTATATATTATAAATATCATTATACATAATATATCTTAATATATATATATATATATATATAATTAATATAATACACCTATTAAATATATGTACGATTATATACACAGTTATATATACATACATACATACATACAATATATATAATATACTATATATATATAACTAATAGATAGACATATATAGATATATATACACACCACACAAACATACACATATACGATATATTACATATATAAAATGTGATATATGATATACCATATTTATATATAAAAATACTATATATATATATATAAATATATATATTATATTATTTATCTATATATATATATATATATATTATCATTATATATATACTTATAATACTAATATATATTTTTACTCAATTCCATCAAATTACTTGTATATTAACTTACATGTCATTTATATATATTACTTATATATATATTCTATTTATACTTATTATATTATACGAATATATATTATAGCTGTATACATATCATACCATACACATATCATGCATACATATATAGGTATAACGTTATCCTTACTATTAGATTATATATATATATATATATATGCATTATTATATATATATATATATATGTGTTGTGTGTGTGTGTGTGTCTGTGTGTTGTGTGTCGTGTGTTTGTACGTATATAACTTAGTATATACTCTTATATATATATATATATATAATATATATGTATGTATGTATGTATCTATATTATATACATATTTACAGTCGTATATCAGTCACTATATATATAATATATCATATTCTATATTCTATAATTAACTTACATATATATACTATGTATTGTTATACAACTTATAACATATTTATGTATTATCATTATTTTATCTATACTATATCTATATATGTATTATATTAATACTTATACAATATAACTCATCTATATATCTATATACTAATATATACTATAATTGCAGACTACCCGGGGATCGCGGAGAGAAGCCGAAACCCCAGGATGAAGAACCAGCTTCCCTTCATTCCAGGAACATTGGCAACACTTATCCCGCAGAGACACAACAAAAACCTCGCGATTGACAATTTCGATATGAGTGTATCGCGTTTCTAATGAAAGGTCATATCATGGCTGACTTTTCCTGACCATGCACCGCTGATCACAAGCTGCCTTATCAGGTGGGTATTACGTGGCCATCCTTTTAGTCGGATAAGTCGATTAAAATCAATGTTTTTTTTAAATTTCTCGTCTCAACTGCGGGCTACGGGTAAGTCACGTGACCCAGAAAGTTTTCGCGCCAAAATCGATCTTTCTTTCCCTTGACCTATTTCGGCGAGTGAGAATCAGGAATAAATAGAATGCGTAAATGATTTCGGATAAAGGTGAAGGTTAAGAAGAAAAAAAAAGTGGGAAGGAAAATAGAAAGAGCTGAGGGTCGGTTCGTATTTACGTAAACAAAGGAAGTGGAAGAGAGGAATAGAGAAGGGAAGGAGGTTGGTGGGGATGGGAAGAGGGAGAGGAGAGGAGGAGGAGGAGGAGAGATAGGAGGTTGGTGGGGGATGGGGAGGGATTGATGATGATGAGGGGGGAATGAGGAGAAGGAGGGAGAGGGGGGGGGGAGGAGGGTCGGTTCGAGTTTACAATAAAAAAAAAGTAAGAAGAAAAGGAGAGAAAAAAAAGAGAGAAGGAAAAGAGGAAGAAAAAGGAAGGAGGGAGGAGGAAGGAGAAGGAGGGGAGAGGA
>NW_020868427.1:416371-421371 GCF_003789085.1 Penaeus vannamei | reverse complement strand
TCGAGTATGTGTTACTCATGTGTACGTTGCCCGTGTGTGGTATTCATGTGTATGTTACTCATGTGTGTGTTTGTTGCTCATGTGTGGGTTATTCATGTGTATGCTACTCATGTGTGTGTTTGTTGCTCATGTGTGGGTTATTCATGTGTATGCTACTCATGTGTGTGTGTGTACTCATGTTTGTTACACATGTGTACGTTACTCATGCATGTGTGTTACTCGTGTGTTAGTCACGTGCATGTGTGTCCCACGTGTTTGCTACTCATGTGTGTGTTACTTATATGTGTGTTACTCGTGTGTGTTCCTCGAGTATGCGTGTTATTCATGTGAATGTTAAACATTTGTGTGTGTTATTCATGTGTGTTACTCATGAATTAGTCACGTGCGTGTGTTACCCATGTTTTTGCTACCCATGTGAGTGTGTTACTTATATGTGTGTTACTCGAGTATACTTGTTACCCAAGTGTTTGTTACTCGTGTGTGTTACTTGTACGAAAAAGAAAATGCAGGAGAAGAGAGATTAAAATGATTTCGTTTTAAAAACTTTGCACTAGGATTTTATTAGACAAAGATTTTTTTTCGAGTTTATATTAGTTCGTTATTTTTGCAGATAACTAATGATTCTGTTTTTTTCAGCAAAGGAACGAAAAGACGTGAAAAAGTGAAAAGGTATTTTTTCACACATAAGTAATTCTAGGCTCATTAACACCTTTCCTAACATACGTACCCTATCAATACGCTATGAATTCACCACACTCAGACATAATCAACTCCTCGCGTATATCTAACAATGGTAACTGTTTTTTTTCCCTCTATGTTGGCAGGTGGCAATCGCTATGTTGGCAGCCGTGGTGTTGTCAGCGAAGGGAGAAGAACCGGGTTATAGATATACCCTTCCTCAGGTTAGTCAGTGAACCATAACTGCCTTTTATCACGTAACATCAGCACCTCTATTTCCCCCACTATCTCTGTAACTGATAACTGACAATCCGCTTTTTATGAAGAAAATGATGATGGTGATAAAAATGAATAAATAAACGTCAGCTTTTATCAGTTATCAATCGTCTTTCTCTTATCAGTAACATCAGCATCTATTTTCCCCACTATCTCTTTAGATAACTGACAATCGCTTTTCATGAAAGAAATGATAATGATGATAAAAATGAACAAATAAACGTCAGCTTTTATCAATTATCAATCGCCTTTCTTATATCAGATAACATCAATCTAGTTCCCTCACAATCTCTGTAATAACGGACAATTGCTTTTCATGAAAAAATGATGATGGTGATAAAAATGAACAAATATACGTCAGCTTTTATCAGTTATCATCGTCTTTCTTTTATCAGATAATAATCTATTTCCCCCACTATCTCTTTAATTGATAACTGGTATTCGCTTTTCATGATGATGATGATGATAAAAATGAATAAATGAACGTCAGCTTTTATCAATTATCAATCGTCTTTCTTTATCAGATAACATCACTCTAGTTCCCTCACAATCTCTGTAATTGATAACCGACAATTCGCTTTTCATAAAGAAATGATGATGGTAAAATAAATAAATAAACGTCAGCTTTTATCAATTATCAATCGTCTTTCTCTTATCAGAGAACATTAATATCTCTAGTTCCCTCACAATCATGGAAAAAATGATGATGATAAAAATGAACAAATAAACGTCAGCTTTTATCAATCTCTGTAATTGAAAACTGACAATTCGTTTTCATGAAAAAAATGATGATGATAAAAATGAACAAATAAACGTCAGCTTTTATCAATTATCAATCGTCTTTCTTTTATCAGATAACATTAACATCTCTAGTTCCCTCACAATCTCTGTAATTGATAATTGGCATTTTTTATCATGGAAGAAAATAACGATAATGATAATAATGAAAATGAGCAAAAAAACATCAACTTTTATCAAGCGTCTTTCTTTTATCAGATAACATCAATACATCTATAGTTTCCCAATTATATCTGTAATTGATAACTGACAATTCGCTTTTCATAACAAAAAATAACGATATTAATAATAATAATAATAAAAACGAATAAGCAAACATCAGATTTTATCAACTATAACCAGTAGCGATAATAATAGTAATAATGATAATAGTAATTGTAATAATGATGATAATGGTAGTAATAATAATGATGACAATAATAATATATTTTATGAGATCACACCAACGCCTTTATTTTCCCTCACTGTCTCTGTAACTGATAACTGACATAAAAAAAAAATATTGATAATGATGATGAAAAATGAATAAACATCATCTTTCACATCAAATCACGAATTTGCTTTGTTTTTGGTATTGTCTTGTCTATTTTCATTTAATTAATGTCTCATTAGAGGTATGGTTTTAACAACGGTCCATGTAGACTCACAAATATCTAATCTTTATCATTATTATCATTATCCTAACCATTGTTTCATAATTGTTATGAAATATATCCCTATCATTATTATTATCATTATCATCATTACTGTTGCTGCTGTTCTTTTCGTTATTATTATCATCACAATTAGTTGTTATTATTAATATTTTTTCTGGTGTATTATAATTTTATATTCATTATCTATGTCACCAGTGATATTATTCTTATCATTCTAATGAGGGTATTGATAAAGATATTGATAGTAATGACAATAAGAAATTATCGTATTTGTAATATTGATGATGATAATATGTCTGTAGAAAAATAATATTGCTTTCAACCATTATTACTGTTACTATTTTTTTCTGTTATCATTGTTTTACTAATTGTCATTATCCTGAATATTCTTGTTCGCTACATTAGTGTTAATCATCCATATCATGGTACTCAAGTATTTTTTTTCCCCAATTATTTGAAGTCCTAAGTCATTTTCTTCACTTCCAAAGGCGTCCGGCGAGGAAAGCGAACCGGCCAGGTACGACTTCGTTTGGCATTCGAAAGACTACAGCGGCAACGACTTCGGTCACCACGATTCCCGCGACGGAGACAACACAGAAGGGTCGTACTTTGTGCTTCTTCCCGACGGTCGCCTACAGACAGTGACCTATTTTGTGGATGGCGACTCCGGTTTCGTGGCCGAGGTCAAGTATGAAGGCGTGGCTCATTACGCCGAAGTCGTAACCACGCGAGATCAATCGGACGAGTCGGAGGTGTCCGAAACGCCTCGTTCCTCTGGATATTCTCAGCGCGACTCTGGCTTCTCCGTCGCTACTCCTCAACACGCACAGGGATCGACTGAGTCCAGGAAAGGCTACTCCTACACGGCACCAAAAACGCCCTTTGTGCACTCCTTAGGTCCCTTTCCTTCTGTCGGGACAAAGTATTCGCGAGTCGGTGCTGACGACTCCAGCGAATCAAGGGAAACGGCAAATATGTCATCCATGAAGCCAACCTATTCCCGATTCGGGACTGAAAGCGCTGATGAATCTACGGAATTATCACGTTTTTCTGCCACAGGTCAGATTTCTTCTCGGGAAGGCACCGACGCTTCTGTCGCGTCGATGGAGGCATCATATTATTCAGGCCCGAGATATTATGAGGATTTCGACTCATCTCCCGAAAAGACAGGACGTAGCTCTATCGCCGACGAATCTCAGGCAATGTCTCATTTCTTCGCAAAATCGAGCTATCCCAACCGAGGCTTCGATGATTCACTTGAGGTTTCGACTCCGATAATGAAACACCCACATCCTGGTAATTCCCACAAGTTGGGCGAGTCACATAAACGAATCTACATCCCTCCTAGGAAGACATCCTACACTTACCACACCCCACGATCCTTCCATCCTCCCACAAACTCCCAGAAACGCCCCCACTTCCCCTTCCAAACCATGAGATTCGAAGCTTCGAAACCCCGTCATTCGGAACCAGAGTCCAGAGACGCTTCGCCAAGAACGCGCTACTCATCAGTGTCTCTAGAAGACTCGCGGGAAGAGGGAGAAAGTAATTACGCGGCGAGGACTCACTTTGCTCTCTCGATGGAGGACTCGGATGAATCGTTAGATGAGTCCCATGAGTCAGAATACGGTTATGAGTATGAGTCTCCGAGTGTCCCCTTTTCCCTACCTCTTTCTTAGAAGGAAAGAAAAGTTTTGAAATTTATTAATATAATGATTAGAAATGGAATGATATAAAGTAGTAAAAAAATAATAATTAAATATAATGATAATTAGTAATACATTATAAAAATAGTAAAATAACAATAATGATAATGATAACAAACCTACGATTATGAAAAAAGATGAAAATAAAAATTAACAATAAAAAAATAAACAGAATGACTAACAAACTATTATTACTTTTGAAGGATAATAACAATGATAATGATAACAGTAATAGCAATAACAAGAACAATAATAAATATAATAAATAAATAATGTGATAATAAATATAGTGATAATAGTAATAATAATGATATGGATAATGATAATGATGAAAATAATAAAAATAATAATAATAATAATAATAATAATAATAATAATAAATCATATGATGGTAATAAGTAATGTAGTAATGAGAAATGATGATAATAAAAACAATACTTAACACTCATCACAATAATGATAACAATGATGATAACAATACTGATGATAAAGTAATAAAAATCATAATTTGATAAAGATAGTGGAAATTACAATAATAATCATAACACTAATGACATTAGTAATACAACAACCACACTAATGAAAGCAATAATAATAATGGCAATAATGATAATAACAATGATAATGATGATAATGACAGTAACAATAATAACAATAATAATAATAATAACAATGAGTGTACGTGTGTGTGTATGTATTTCTCTCTCTCTCTATCTATTTATCTTTCTATTGTTTTCGTCTCTCTCTCTCTACATATATTTGTATATATATGCACATAGTATATATATATATATATATATATATATATATATATATATATATATATATATATATATATATATATATATATAGTATATATATATATATATATAGTATATATATATTG
>NW_020868427.1:398871-401371 GCF_003789085.1 Penaeus vannamei | reverse complement strand
TCTCTGTGTCTGTCCTTGTCCCTGCCTGTTTGTCTCTGTCTATCTCTGTCTGTCTCTATCCCTGAATCCCTTAGTTTCTCTCTCTCTCTTTCGTTTTCTAGATACATGTACATATATACATATATACAAACATGTATATACATACATATATGCATTTTGTGTGTCTGTGTATATATTTAGATATATATATATATATACATATATATATATACATATACATATATATATATATATATATATACATATATATATATATATATATATATATATATATATATATATATATATATATATATATATATATATATAATATATATATATAATATATATATATATATATATATATATATATATATATATAATATAATATATATATAGAGAGAGAGAGATCTATAAATACTATCCTATCATACTTTCTTCACATATACATACTCTCCTTTACTTTATTTTGTCCTATATATACAAACCTATCATCTTTTTAACTTCCTTTCACACTTTTTTCCATTGCATCTTATCTTTATTTTTCTTCTCCTGAATATGATCGCCCATAACACTTTTTTCCTTGTGTATTTTATATATCTTTTCTCTCCTTTCACTTTTTTCCTGTTTTCTTTTTATCGATACTCTCTTATCACACTTTTCTTTTTCTTGGGTATTTGATCATATATTATTTCTCCTATCACCCTTTTTATGTATGTTATCATTATTATAATTCTCTCCTGTCCTATCTATAATCTCCTATCACCCTTTTTTCCTATCTTCTCCCTCCTATCTATCTATACTCTCCTATCACCGTTTTTCCTATGTATCATATCATCATCTTCCCATCTCCTATCAACACTCTCCTATCATTTTTTAAAATTTTCTCCCTTCCTATCTATCTATTCTCTCCTACCACCCTTTTTCTTATGTATCTTATGTATCCTCCTATCAATACTCTCCTATTTCCCCCCTCCTATCTATCTATACTCTCCTATCATCCTTTTTCTTATGTATCTTATCATTATTATAATTTCGCCCTCTTATCTATCTTTAATCTATCACCTTTTTTCTATGTATTTTATCATTATCATCATCTTCCCCCCTCGTATTCATACTCTCCTATCATCCTTTTTCCTATCCATTTTATCATTATTATCACCTTTCCCCCTCCTATCTATACTCTCCTATCACCCTTTCTTCCTATGTATCTTATCATTGTTTACTTCCCCCCCTCCTATCACCTTTCCCCCCCTGTTTTTCTCTCCTATCACACTTTTTTCCTATTTTCCCCCTCTCCTATCACCCTTTTTTCTATTTTTCTCTCCTATCACCCCTTTTTCCTATTTTCTCTCTCCTATCACACTTTTTGCTATTTCTTCTCTCCTATTACTCTTTTATCCTATTTTCTCTCTCCTATCACATTTTTTTCCTATTTTTTTCTCTACTATCACAATTTTTCTTCCTATCACACTTTTTTCCCTATCAATACTATTCTAGCTAGTTATTTGTCCTATTACGT
This sequence comes from Penaeus vannamei, assembly GCF_003789085.1. Taxonomy (NCBI): domain Eukaryota; kingdom Metazoa; phylum Arthropoda; class Malacostraca; order Decapoda; family Penaeidae; genus Penaeus; species Penaeus vannamei. Next base: position 399,870 of record NW_020868427.1, on the reverse strand, counting down.
TCCATGTATCTTTAATACAAATTAATTAAGGCAAAATTGTTGGTGATTGGTTTAATGAACATAAAATACGGTCAAAAATGGAAGGAAAGAAAGAAGAAAGGAGAAGAGAGAAGTAAAAAAAAAAAAGAAATTGAAGAAAAAGAAAGGAAGAAAAAAGGAAGAAAGAAGAAAGGAGAAGAGCGAAGTAAAAAGAAAAAAATGAAGAAAAAAGAAAGGAAGAAAGAAAAACGAAGAGGGTAAAAAAAGAGAAGGAAAAATGAAGATAAGGTAATATAAAAGGTAGAAAGAAGGAACGTAGAGAATTAGAAGAGCGAAGTCAAAGATAGAGGAAGAAATGTGAAGAAGAAATTGAAGGAAAAGGTAATCAACGTAAGAAATTAAGAAGATGCGAATGAGTTAGAAGGAAATAAAGAAGAAGTAAGAAAAGAAAGACCGTAGAAGTAATAAAAGAAAAAAAAAGTAAAAAAAAAAAGAATATAAATAATGAAGATAGAAACACAAAACAAAGAAGAAAGAAAGAGACAAAAAACGAAGCAAGAGAAGGTAGTAGAAAAAACAACAAGCAAACGAAAAAAATGAAAAGAAGAAAACGGAGATTAAACCAAAAAGGAAGATAAGAAGAGGGGAAGGAGAAGGAGAAGAAAACAAACAAACAAAAAAAAAACGAAAAAAAACAAAGAAACCCATACCCGAAAACAGCAACAACAACAACAGAAAAAAGAAAAAGAAAAAGAAAACAAAACCGAAACGGAAAAAAAGAAAGCGAAAACGAGAAAACAAAAAGAAAAACGAAAAAGAAAAAGACGAAAAACGAAAAAAACGAAAGCGAAAACGAGAACACCAAAAGAAAACGAAAAAGAAAAACGAAAAAGGAAAAAAAAGACAACGCAGAGACAGACTCAAGTCCCCCAGCATCAAATCCTATAAAGCTAAAGACACATAGCCCAGAATTGTGGGTTTTAGGCGTGGCTTGTTATTTATCTTTTCTTGTTTATTTGT
>NW_020868427.1:365746-380746 GCF_003789085.1 Penaeus vannamei | reverse complement strand
AATCATGATGTCATAGAGCTATAAAGATGGTGTTTGTATGTAACAACTGCTAAACCATTCTGTGAGAACTTCTAAAACAAGTCAGTGACAATTTCTAAAACTGTGAGAACTTTTAAAACAAGTCCTTGAGAACTTCTAGAACAAGTCTTAAAAGCCTCTAAAACCAGTCAGTCACAACTTTGAAAAATAGTATGTTGACAATTTCTCAACCCAAAAAATGTTATAATTTACACTACCTTATCTTATTTTTAACATAATCAATAGAGCAAAATAGAAGCAATATACGAGTCACCATATATACTAACCTGTCAAAGCAGCAGACATTCATCGTGTCAATGCGGTCAAAAAGCAATTCTACAGCTTGGGCCAGCACCTAGAAGACAGCATAAAGTGAAGAAAAAAAACATTTGAAAAATATGTACCTATTTCTTTTAAATAGCTACATACACATAAAATACACACTCCATACTAAAGGTACTATATTGTTATGAGAAAACATTGGTAGTATTCAATTTCTGCCCTATTAAGAGAAATAATAAGCAAACAGTAACTTTCATACATAGCAAGTTTTATGCTTACTGTGACATCTTGTCAACTTAATTACACGATGAAGATTTGATATGAACTGATGCAGTTCTAAAAATAAAATTGCAACAAGACAATAAAGAAAACTTGTAAAGCATATAATTTCACCCCAAGGTAATTATTTGTTCCAGTCATATTTCTTTTATTAATAGATCTTCACTTTAGAAACTTCTAAAATTTCATTTCCTTTTCCCCCCATAAAAAAGATAACTGCCTGACATATCTTTGCTCAAACATACAACAAACAATATTAACAATATATTATCACCAACAAACTCAGGACACCTACCTGAGGCATAGTTGCAGGCTGTAACTTGCAGAGCTCAATCAAGAGTGAGCCATAGCAGATCTCAATGTATCTTGGTCCAGGCAGGTGGAAGAGTTCAGCTAAGACCACTTCAACAATCATGTATTCAAGAGGGATCTTGTGTTTCAGGGGAAAATCAAGCAAGAATGCCGCACTGTAAAGGAAAAAGTAATCTTGTTTTTTTTTTTTTAACAACCCAGAAAAGTATAAAGTGTTGGCTAGTTGCAAAGCAAAAAGTCAAAATTTCAGACAGCAGCAATAGCAATACTGAGCTGGTAGGTAAAAAGATAAGGACAAAAGCAGGATAGGATGGATATAGGCTGTAAGAGAAAAAGAGAGACAGAATAATTAATGTGACTGTGACTCAAAATAACCAACCCTAAGAAATAACCTCATATCCACATTTCCCATCTCATTTTCTATTACTTCCTTTTGCAAAGATACAAACCACTGCTTCCTCTCTAGGTGATAGTCCTTGACGATATTGTGAAGGTGCTCCTCAATAAGGTATCGCTCGATAGAATGAGCACCTGGCAGAACAGGACCCTCTGGACAATCAGTGTAGTCAAAAAGCCTGAAAAATCAGTATTTGGCATCAGTTACACTCTATAAAGATGTTTATCTAAGCTTCTATTGATATTTCTACAAAAATCCAGCAAGGTTAAATATTCCCAGTAATCTAAAACACATGAACTACCACACACAAGGAATTTTTATGAATTTTGCTTCCATAGCATGTAAACAGAAGAAGTAAACAGACAAAAAACATAAAACAGATGGTGTTATACATCTGTTTATTGTTGGGTAATACATACAAAAAAGAAAATAATTCAATCAATTATCCAAATAAACTAAAAATAAATAAGAATACTTTCCCCAGGATCATTATGACGAAGCTCACCAACCCCACTAAAAAGCACCCAAATAAAAGTACACAGCATACAATGCATTCCAATAAAACATTAATATAAACTACACACAAAAAAGTAATTTTCCAAGGAATATCATAAAAAAGCATATCATCATAATTAAAGAACACAAAGCTAAAGGAATGTATTGCATATAACCAACAGACAACACACTCCACACTCTACAACAGTACAAAGTCCAAAGGAGTCTCATCTCATTGTTGCCCTCATACCTAAACACAACCCATGGGAAGGGGTAGGTGTTGTCTGTGTGATGTGGTGGGAGGGTCAGGGGTGGGATGTTGTGCTGCAGCGCCTCACACAGAATGGAGTCAAATGCCACATAGGGTCTTGCGATATGCTTTTCCTGCCACATGTCTGATCGCAGTTTGCAGATCTGAAAATTGGTGCCTCTTGAACATGCATTTATGGTTACGGAAGTAATGTTATTGGTAAAATTATTTTTTTTAACTAATGAATTTCTACTTCTCAGTGCTTCTCACAAAAACATATTTGTATATGTAACTGTTTATATAAAGTAAATGAATGAACAATAAAAAGGATGAAAATGAAACTCCAGAGAAGAAAAGAAAAGAAAAAAAAAGAAAAAGAAAGAAAAAAAATTATATGTGGTGATAAAAACATCAGATCCCAGAAATTTTGGCAATTTATAATTGATTCTGAAGCAAATTTAGTAAAAGTGGAAAACCTTAACATTGACTGATATCAAACTCCACAGATAATGTATACACAAAAATGACAAACCCATCAAAATTATAAAATAGGTGCCATCACATATTAATGATTACAATAATAATGATGATGATAATAATAATAATATTAAAAAAATAAAAAAAAAATGATTTCTAAAAACTGTACACACCTAAAAATTTAGGCTAACTTTCTCATTAACTAAAAATGGACATACATATAAAACTGAATTGGATAAAAGCAAATAATTGTAATAGATAATTAAAATCTGCCACTATCCCATACCTGAGCCCAAAGACAATCCAAATACTCCTCTTGTGGATGTGGACGGTCAGACCTCCACACCCTTAGTCCTGGTACATGCTTGCGGCTACGCTTCCTTACGTAAATCTCAATGTGCTTCAGCAAGCGTTCAAGGTCCTGTTCCTTCTTTTCATATAGCTCACGCCCGACCCAGGGAAGGCAGCTCAGTACAGCATATACATATGTGTCACTACGAACTGTGGACAAAGATTTTTTTCCACTCAGGTCATTGCTGTCCTATAAACACACAGATTAATACTAACATTCTACTATATCTCAGATAGTTCAGTTACATCAAATTACACTTTGTAAAATTATGTCAAACCATATAACATTACCATTTTACTGTATATCAAAACAGTAAAAAATGAGGAATTCCAAGAGTCAATTTCCACACTACAGAAAGAACCATAGAAAAATTACCTTGGGGTGAGTTGTCATCTCTTGCTGTGTCTAAAAAGGTGTGGAGGAGCTGAAGCAGTGAGTTGGTAGAGATCACATGACAGTTTACCAGATCAGCAAAGAACCTGAGTACATAGCGTGCTGTCTTCCACATACAAGCTTTAAGTGCTTCCTTCAGCTTCCGTGCCATCATGTCAACAAACTGCAGTAGAGAGTTATATCATCAAATTGTTTGAAGTGTACTGGTGGTTCCATCCAACTATCAAGAATTAATTGATTTTAGTGTATTAAAATATCCACAAGGAATCATAAGGTCATTTCAAAGTAAAAGCACATTAGTAACCATAAATGCCTTATCATAGATACATCTAAAAATATAAGCTCACTGTCAATAAATATCATCAGTGACGATAACTACCTCTCCGCCAAAGTTGTAGTTCTTTGCATTCAGAAGTCCAACCAGAGTTGTGTAGATGGTGGTCTTTTCTGGCATCTTTACAGCACAGTCACTCAGGATCTTCAGAATCTTGCTCTTGTAATTGTTAATGTCTGCCTCCAGAACACTTGCTAGACCCTCGAGATTGCTTTCCAAGGATGAAGTACTCTGCAGAACATTTGTGTTTATTAAGACATTCTTTGTTAAATATTTCTAATATCAATTAATGACATAACTGCCTTATGTAAATATTGTAAAACTCTATTCAGTCTAAACATTACTTTTAACCTATTCAGGCAGGACAGTGTCCCATCACATCATGACAGACCATGATACAATCAAATCCAACATGTGTACAGTCAGTGAGGAGAAAAAGACCCTCAAAAGTAGTCTTATTTTTTAAAGAATCAATTATGCCAAATCCAAGGGCAGTGAGTGGAGTAATTTTACTGTTCCTGCCCTTTCTCATCTTTCCTTTGAGCAGCTGACTCTATGCACATCGTATCACATGGTTCAGTATGGTGCCAGGAACACCTGTCATGAACAGGGTAAAAACTATCTTTTGAGAGAGATTTACATAGGAGAAATTCTTATAATTCTCCTATATGTACCACTAAAAATAATAGGTATATCAACTTCCAAAAGAAAATAAGTTTATTTCATACAAAGACTATGACAAACACAATCTACAATTGCCATTAAATTTGTCATATGTGACTGCATTTCATAACAACTCTGTAGCTCCACTTATAACTGACTTTTTTCAACTGTCAGGGCTTCATTAGTGATAAAAATCAATGACCTAATTAACTGTTTCACGTTTATCCACTGGGAATAACCTTTTTAATGCTATACAATGCGCTTACATGAAGAATCTATTCCCTTTTTCCTTGACTCTCTAATATGATGATTCTATGGTATCAGAATGGCAAACAGCTTCCCAATATAAGACCGAAAATTATGTGGAAATCTCACTGACATTCAACAATGAATTTCTGAATTTCAATCTAATGTAGGTCAGTATGAACTATATCATTATGAAATGTTGATCTATATTACATACCTATACCCACAAAGTTACATACAAATACCCACCTTCTCTCCCACACGAAGAATTAGAGATTCTAGTCGGTCTTCAATTTCTACCGCATCTGCCCTCCGTCTTTTCCGGTCGCGACCGGAGTCTGCTGTAAGAGGCAATAGAAAAAAAGTGTAAAAAGTAAAAAATAAATCTTAAGACATCTTTCCAGATAATTAATAAAAAACGAAAGAAACACCTACATATACATACCTTGCAAATTTGATTAAAATACGATATATGGCTGACTGATTTAGGTAAGGGGATGTTTATAAGGATGTAAAAATGGCCAAAGAAACATTTTATGCAATATATTTCTTTGATAATTCTAATGTGCCTAATTTCCTACTGAAAATAAAATATTCTTTGTGAAATATAGGTATCCTGCTGGTATCACTGTGGCCAATATTTGACAGCAACAGTCCATATGACATGGCTAAGTAGCACAACATATGATAGATTGTTAGCTATAGTTTCCAATATCTGCACATTAATGGCAGCTTGACAAAATTATTTAATGACAAAGGTTCTGAAACAAATCTTTTACAGATGCAAGGCTAGTTTTAATGGACTTCTTGGTTATTTGGAAGATATAAAGATTTAATATCATTTTCACACAGGTGGTACAAGGCAAACTGCTTGTAATAGACAGAAAGACCAAAATAAGGGTCAAATTTTGGTGACAAGTGGGACTTCCTTGATAATATTCATATCATCAGATTCATTCGCATGTGATGAGAAAAAATCTGAGGATTATTTCAGTTGCAGACACAACCAATTGATATGATAGTCTCATAAGTAGGGGAGGGCGTGAAGTACACCTGGGAAATAGAATGCATATTGAACAAAAATTAGTAAAATCACCTCAAAAAATTAATAAAATTAACTTCTAAGGCTGCGTCCACCATCACTGAAAGTGTAAAGGCCTGCGTACCAAATTTTGAAAAATTCTATTGGCATCCAAACAATCTTTCAGTAAAATCTACAGGCATTCACACCATCAAAAGCCCTTAGTCCCTTGACCCCTGTGGGATTTATATAATAAATCCCACTATATATTCCTTTGCCAGGGGGCTCTAACCTCCGGGCCCTTATCTCTTTTAAAAAATACACCAGAACCACCTAACTACCTATTCAGGTGCCTCCATCACCGGGACCACCAGGATAAACAACGCAAAACAGGATACAATTTTGCTTCATTAAACAGATTAATATATTTCTTTTACTTACTGACACCTTGTTGGGTTCATATATCAAAGTATGATGGTTATTAATGTATATTTCTTCTAAAAGCCATTATTTTGTTTTAAAAATGACCCTGAATCAACGAAACACTTCTTGGTAGTGCTTGTCAAAGACTCAAAACTCCTAATCACAGTAGTGCATGTGCAGAAGTTATTGTAAAGCACTTTGTTAATTAAAACACATTAAAGAAATAAAAGAATTTAAAAATTATGCATTACACACATAATTTTGGAAAAGCAGGCATTGAAAATTACAAAATTATTTCTCAAGAGTGACAATCATCATTGGGGAGCAAACACCAATGGTGGCGCAGAGCCACATCCACTCTTCGCTTCCATCTCTGAGGGTCGGTCAAGGCAAGCCACCAGGAAGGAACTCGGCCCATCTCGAGCTGCTCACAACAGGTTTGATCAATCTACCCAAGCCACGACTTCCTACGTCGTCCCACAGGCCTCCCCCACCCAGGGTTGTCTCATACACAGAAAACCTGGTGGACAGGATCATCCTGTGGGAAGTGAGCCATGTGGCCATATAGCTTGCGTTGGCAATCACGGATTGTGCAGGTAACAGGTCCTGTGCCAGTCTCACAGTGCAACCGTTGGTTGGACAAGTGGTCCTGCCAATAATACCCCATGGTCCGGCGCAAGGATCTATTACAAAAGGCATCAAGAGACTCCAAGGCACAGGATAATGTCCAGAATTCACTACTGTATAGCAAAACTGGCATTATCTGGGCCTTGAACATGCATAGCTTGGTCCTTCTGCACAGGTAACGGCATCTCCAAAAAATTCTTGTCATTAGAGTTCATGCCCCCTGCTGCCAGACCAATCTGTCTGCTGACTTCCTGGTCTGACAGCCCTGAGATATGAACTACACTACCAAGGTAAGTAAAGCCCTCTATGACTTCAATGTCCTCGCTGCAAACATGTACCAACCAAGCAAGTTCTCCTAACAAGTCCTCAAAGTCTTGGATCTAGGTCTTGGTCCAGGAGATCTCTAAACCCAAGGGCTTCGCTTCATTACTAAATGCAACCACAGCCATCACAAGGGTTTCCAAAGACTCGGATAGAATAGCAACATTATCAGCAACATCAAGGTCAGTAACCTTGATATTGCCCAGAGTTGTGCCACACTGGCTTTGGACAGCAGCTCTGCCCAGTATCCAGTCCATGCAAGTGTTGGAAGATTACTTCAAAAATAATTACCAAAACTTTCACGGTATCACTTGTGAAGAAATGCAACAACTAAATTACTACAAGAACAAACTAATAATATATGTAGGACTGGCATAAAAACTAGTAGGAAAAAAAGGTAATTTCAAACAATATCTTTGCATAACAAATCAATGGATTCCTCTCATTCTCTAGCCAGTATGGAAATTACAACACTTTTCAATGAGATCTCAGGTATGCACGAAAAAAAATTAAAGTGTGCAGTGTGCAATGGTTACCAATTGTGCACTTCAAGAGCATACCTGATATTTTTCAGATAAAAAAATGCTTGAAGGTCCTACAATCTTATATAATTACTTTGATTGTTGACTACTGTAAAGCACTCAGGTGTGCAACCAGGAACACAAACAAAAATCTTAGGTCTGCATCTGCTGTACTTTCCATATTGGCCCTATAGTACACATATATGAAGAAAGTCTGCAGCAGAACCACCCAAATCCCCACATTCTTAGCCCCGATAGTAGGGTAGAGCATGAAAGGTAACAGTGGAATTGCGGGGTAAAATATGAACAGTATACACAGAATCAGTGACTATATTTTCTAATACAAGGGGCTGTGCCTCCTGTGCTTCCCCATGAGAGCTGGAAACCCCCAACCCCTGCCCTGGAAAACAAAGAATTCTCCATGTATTCACAGCAGGTTAGGGTGTCGGACAGACTCAGCATTGTGCGCTCCCACGTGTCCGTAATACGCTCTCTCCTGCCATGAATACATGGAGGATTCTTTCTCTTCCATTGCAAGGGTTGGGGGCAGCAGCCCCCAAGGAGAGGGACCACAGGGGGGACAGCCCTCTGTATTACACAATAGAGTGACTAAATATGTGTACATTATTTATATTTTACCCCGTAACTTCCCTGGTACCTTTCATGCCCTCCCCTGCTGTCGGGGCCAAGATTGTCACTGAGGGTTTTTCGTGGCATAATTTCAATAAAACTGGATAGTATAGAATGAGAGGAATCCATCAATACCAAAATCGTCACGATCGATAATGTGAAAGTATTCTGTAAAATTAACCGAAAAAAATATTCTTGACACCTATGACCTACCCACTACCGGTCTGTTATAACCCCGCAATATACACAACTATGGGTGTAATCCTTCTACGAATATTACAAATTCTCAATAAGTCTGATCTAACTGCATGAATTCTACCGAACACTCCAAGACTGAAAAGGAAGATATTTTTTAACATGAGAAGTGAATTCTGATGGAAGAACCGAAGCATTTTCCGACGTGACAACATTACGGTTTCCACAATTTTCCAACATTCTAGAGAACCAAAAACTTTAGAATCACAAAACTTACCATAATCAGACATCTCATCGAACTTTCGGCGACTCATTTTGTCTTTTTTTCGTTACACGCGAGAAATGAAAGAGACAGCTTCTTTCCGCAAGCCTCAGCAACAGCCTTTCCCCGTGTTTGTTCTTCGACAAGCCTAAAACAAAAAAATTACTCCTTTAGGAAAACGCGACACAGGTTGTGATTAAATCTTATTTCTTATCAATTTTCCATTTCTTATATATCTAGTTGTGTTAAAATAATTTTAAAGTTCGAAATGATGAGAACGATATGCTTCTATCGAGAGCTACAGACGTAAATCTTTTGATTTGACGTGTTGAAACTTTAAAATCCTACATTTCAAAATCATACACTTTAATCTTCTTAAATAGGTAAGATAATCTCTGCAACGACTTATGAATAAAAATTTCTGACTCATAGTTTAAAAAGTCACACACACGCACGCACGCACGCACGCATGCACGCACGCACGCACGCACGCACGCACACACGCACGCACGCACGCACGCACGCACGCACGCACGCACACACACTCACAAATACATACATATATATATATACATATATATATATAAATATATACACATATATGTATATATATATATGTATATATATTACATATATATTATATATATATATATATAATATATATATATATATATATATATATATATATATATATATATATGTACAAACAAACATATACATATATATATGTGTGTATGTAGGCAGGTAGGTATGTTTATATAGGTATATGTATACATATATATATATATATATATATATATATATATATATATATATATATATATATATATATATATATATATGTGTGTGTGTGTGTGTGTGTGTGTGTGTGTGTGTGTGTTATACATATATATATATATGTGTGTATGTAGGCAGGTCATATGGTCATCGGCCAGAAGCAGTGACACTCTAATTATGCCATTATTAATGCATTTAATTGGTAAATCGTAACGCTTGATTAGTTATGATGATATAAAATTCTAAGGGAATAAAACCACAAAATAGAGTTTGGTGGTAGTGAGGCTGTAGTTGTAGGTTGTGTTTATGTTAGAGGTGAAATACTTGTGGACGATCTTGGTGGTTACTTTAACTCGAGATAAGGGCCAAAATACCAAGTCGCCTTCTCAAAGTGCCACCTCAGCATCCATACAACCGAACAACCAGGCCTCTGTCTAGATGACCTGGCACCCCTAGGTCTAAAATTCCTGAAGTCAGTTCAGGTTGAAACATCATTGAGTGAAGGTGAATCGGTGTTGACTCCTGGAACTCATTTGAAGAATACGGCGTGATTAGCCGTGAAAACTAGCTTAACTAACTAGAAATTAATTCTAGTATTAGGGTGAAGTTAGCTGTAGATTCCAGTTCGTCTTTTCCCCGAAGTTAGCGGAAGGCGGGCCTAGGAACTATGGTCAAATTGTAAGTATTATTACTTAATAAATGTAAGTTCTTTTCACACACAGTGTTTAATATTATCCCATTTTGTCATTCCTACATAATAGGACACTGAACAAAGGAGAGAACCACACCACAGAGATACTGGTTGGGTTGAACACAGTGGTACACGAAACAAAAAGAAACAACACTTATACTAATTAAATCACTTGGAGTACATCGACACGAGAAATACAATATCTATTAAATAAGAACCTATGTCTTGAAGAATAATGATATATATGAGTGAAAATATCAATGATATCGAGATATATGTGAAATAGAGTAATTTAATTCATTTTAAGGTTTCCAGAAATAGTGAATGATGAATCAGAATGATGCCATACTGATCTGAAGTTTTAATGAACAAAAATATTATTGAAACTATCTGAGATAACCTTTGATTAACTTACTAGAGTAAAGTAATAACGAAGATTTATGTTGGGGTAACAATGACCCACATAACATATGGTGGCAGCGAGAAGGATTAATAATAGTATTGTATTCTATGTACTTTAAATAAATTGTCAGTATCGCAGCATTCTGGAAGTGTACGGCAACTATTGCGGGCACCGAGGAAAGTAGAGACTGTTAGACTCACTGACGTACTGGCATGCCAATGAGAGTGTGAGGGACTGCAAAACTGAGTTTTGATTGGCTGAGAGAACAGAGTGTCTGTAACGCTTAAGTTTTAGAGCACGAGCCGCTATCCAATCAGCGACGAGGAATTGGACGAGCATATGACGTCAGACTACGTAAGGTTGACGTAAGACTCGTAGGACCAATCAGACGACGGTAGACTCATGACTGTGACGTCACTGAGCCACTCGCTCGTGATACCGAGAGCGGTAGTCTGAGAGCTGACGCGAGACAGAGAACATCTCTGAAAGTCAATTATTGCATGGCTAAGTCTCCACTATTCCTTAATAGTAACTAGATGAATAAAGTTAATTAAGGGGTAAATTCATGCATGCTTATTGATTACACAGTTCAATATAAAAGGATAATTAGAAATTGATTTGTTTGAGTAATATTTTGGGTTAGTTATCCCTAAAAGTTTTCTTTCACCAATAGAAATTCATAGAAGACGGAGTGGAGGGCATACTAACTTAACACACTACAATTATACTAAGACGGCTAATACAATATATAACCTTTTATTATATGAATGGAGGTTTGTCCATGGGTTATGAGTGTTTTATTTTTTCTACTGTCTAGTTTGTTTTGTGTTTTTGATGGTTAACTAATTACGCTTGTTTTCTTGTGTTTACTTGCGTTCTTATTGGTTTTCGCACTGAAGTGACTACAATTAACGATGGACTCATAATATTGTATTGTAATATTGTTGATGCGGGTGACAGTTCATGTCTGAGACAAGATCAAAATCGTCAAATTCTTTAGAAAACAATCCTATAGAGGAGCTGTACGAAGAAGAATACATTTTCACTCTTAGAGAAGCTGAACTACTGCTCGACGTAGCAGAATCACCGGGGGAGGAAGATAACCCTTGTAATTTACACCCGGTTTCGTTAGGAAAACGCAAAATGGACGCGCGATTTGAGCTTTTAGAGGAACAAATGCGCGGCTTAGCTGCACAATTGCAGCAAGTGGTGGAGATGCAATCTCGCAGTCATCGAGCTGCAACAGAAGACACTTCCGAGGCTCAATCAGCTGAAACCACGGCTAATGAAGCACCGAGCCAAGCTGGAACTACGAGACAGTTCAGTACAATGGAAGTATTCACCAGGGACAAGAGTGTTCCCATGTTTACGGGTGGGGAAGAGGGCCTCACCGGTGGGGAATGGCTTGGGTGGAAGCAGAAATGAAAAGGCGTAACATTAGGAGAAATAGACAACATTGTTCGCCTTGGGTACGTTCACACGGAGAAAGGACCCGCTAGAGTGTATGCACATGAGGTGGGAGCTGAAGGAGTCCCCTACCGACGTTTCAGCAAGATGATCCTTTCTCGGTTTAGTGAAGGAAGAAAACCTTGGAACCGTATCCTTCGAGAAGCAGAGAGAAAGAGGGGTGAGACATACAAAGAATGGGCCAAGACACCAAAGGCTCTTCGACTAGACTGCATGCTGATGAAACATTGGCCATTTGACGGAATTTGGCTGAATATTGTGATGGATACTCTCTATGACCATATGGTCGGAAAAGCCGTAGCGAAATATCGGATTGAAGGGACGGAAAAATGGGACCATGACCGTCTAAACTCCATGGATGCTGCCGACTTGATTAAAGAAATTGGAATTTGGATGGAGGATAATCCTCTACTCGACCAACAATTCCAAACTAAGTTAAGCTCCGGGGAAGAAAAACCAGCCATGAAAACCAGAGTCGGTGCTGTAAAAACAGAAAGTCGATCCATGAAAGCGAACGGAGGAAAAAAGTTTCATTGTCCAGAACATGGCTGGAATAAGACGCATGGAAAGGAGGATTGCTATAAGCTGAAAGCAGCCGAAACTTCTTCAACACTGGCGGCAGATAAGCCGCAGAGGAGAGAGAAAAAGGGCAATCCATCTAGCATGATGACATGTTTCCTGTGTCAAAAGAAAGGACATCGGCGAGCCGAATGCCCAATCCAAAAGGACGTCGAGAAATTATTGGCTTCAAAAAACGGAGCCAAGCCGTCCAAGACGGACGGCAACACGGAGTAGAGGAAGGGAGACACCAGAGAATGGAGGAGACCGTGGACTATCGCATTCCCATGCTAGGACCACCTCCAGAATATATGATGACTGAAGTGTTGTACCACAGAATGACAGAAGTTTTGTCGCTGTGTGGGACTCTGGTGCAAAACCCAATCTGGTCAAACTACTTTATCGGGCACATGAGGACGTGAAGAAGAAGGACTCTACGAGACAAAGAGACGTACCTTCTCCGCTAGTTCCCCATAACGTGACAGTAAGTGGTATCCTTGATGCAGAACCAGTGAAAGCACTTGGACTGGCCAAGATGACTTTCATTATTGGGGGAAAGCAGTTTACTGGTGATTGTTTTGTATTCGAGGATCATGCAATCCATTTCCCAGGTAATTGTGATCTGCTTATTGGACGGCCTTTATGAGGACTCACAAGCTGGATCTAAGTTTTCAGTATTGGAGGTTCATCTTAACAAAGGCCATTGGTGGAGTGCCTACCTACCCCCATCGATGATAAACAGGTGCATGACATAGCTGGAGTGGTTGATCAACCAATTAACGCTAACTGTGGAGATGCACCGATGACCTGTTCTTCTGATGTGGCATTCAACAGTGTTGCCGACAAAGAGGACACAGTTGTAATAGTCTCTACTGGGGTTTACACCCTTCCTGCTGGGAAGGCATCCATCATTTTAGGGAGCCTTAAGCAGAAGGACGAGAGACTCAAAAACGGAACCTCGATTTTAATCAGTGGGTTACCGTTGGAGAGAACTGTATCGTTATCCCTGTGGTAGCCAAGGCAGAAGATGTGAAAGTCTTGGTCTGCAACTTCGGTCGCACACCGTTCTTGGTTCATAGCAAGAGAACCATTGCCAATGCTGTGTCTATCCAAGATGATGAAGAGGAGCAGCTGGGGACGTTTACCGACCGACCACTGGGAAAAACAACGAGTTCTCACAAGGATGAGCATCAATGCCGTGGTCACTGAGGTGAAACCGGATGATGTAGAGGAAGAGGATCCCCTGGATCAAGCTCTTCAAATTGATCCATGTTGTGTGGTGAAAAAACGGGCCAGTGTATGATGAGAAGCGCTTCCAGAAACTTCTGAAAGCACTGGACGCTGATCGCTGGATCCTGAAGGAAGACCAACGCAAAGCAGCAGAGTCCATGATATGGGAATTCCAAGAGGCATTCAACCTTAAAGAGGAACCTTTAGGAAGAACCAATCTTGTTGAGCACAAGATAGAGACAGGCGACAGTGATCGAGTATATGTTCCACCTAGGTTCATCCCATATGCTCTACGACCTGCTGTGGAAGCAGAGGTCCAGGCTCTGAAGGAGCAAGGCCATATTCGAGTCAGTTCTTCTGAATGGAATGCACCAATTGTTCTAGTGAAGAGAAAGGACAAATCGCATCCTCGGCTCTGTGTAGATTACCGGGCTTTGAACAGCCAAACCAAGCTTGAGTTCTACCCTTTGCCACTGATAGAAGACATCCTGTACCAAGTCAGTCAGAGCAAATGGTTTTCGACGCTTGACTTGCGTAGCGGGTACCATCAAGTACCACTGGATGACGACTCAATACCGAAGTCAGCCTTCACCACCCATGAAGGACATTTCGAGTACACAGTGATGCCGTTTGGTCTGTCTAATGCACCTCGAACGTTCCAACGCCTCATGAACCGAGTCTTCAGTGGCCAAATCGGACAAGGGTTGCAGTTGTTCTTAGACGACATAGCTATATACACGGATGATATTGATAGGCATCTACAGGTACTGAAGGAAGCACTGGGTCGGTTGATAAAGGCTGGACTAAAGGCTAGTCCTGAGAAGACACGATTATTCCAACAAGAAATAAACCTTTTAGGGCATCGTGTAGGGCATGGGGAAGTTAAAGCGGCGCTAGACAAGTTAGCTGCTGTAAAAGACTTTCCCACACCCAAAAATCGACGTGAAGTAAGACGATTTCTTGGTCTAACTGGGTATTACAGACGATTCATAGAGAAATATGCCCAAAAGGCCCAACCTCTTACAAAGTTGACCTCAGAGAAACAACCTTTCATTTGGGGAAGTGAACAAGAGGAAGCATTTGAAGTGCTGAAGAGAAGTCTACTAAAGGAGCCAGTGTTGAGATCTCCTGACTTCTCACGAACGTGGTACATCTCTACTGATGCCAGTAAGGGAGCTATTGGTGCATTTTAGCACAGAGGTATGACGGACACTTTTGCCCTGTGTCATATTTCAGTCCAGTTAGACAGAGGTGTGGAGGAGACGGAGAAGGAGAGAGAGGGAGAGAGAGAGAGAGAGAGAGAGAGGAGAGAGAGACGAGAGCGAGAGAGAGAGAGAGAGAGAGATAGAGAGAGAGAAGAGAGCGAGAGAGAGAGA
>NW_020868427.1:344025-365646 GCF_003789085.1 Penaeus vannamei | reverse complement strand
TCTTCCCCCATCTCTGCCCCTCCCTTCTACTCACTGCTTGCTCTTCCTCTCTCCCTCTAATTCCCCCCTCTCTCTCTCTCTTCTCTCTTCTCCTCTCGTCGCTCACTCCCTCCCTCTCCCTCTCTCCCTTCCCTCTCCCTTCTTCCCCCCTCCCTCTTCCCTCTCTCCTCCGCGCTTCCCTATCTTCTTTCTCCCTCGCTCTCCCTCTCCTCCCTCCCTCTCCTCTCTCTCCCTGCCCTCGTACCTCTCCCTCTCTTCTGTACTCTCTCTCTCTTCTCTCTTCCATCTCACCCTCCCTCATCCCTCTCTCCCTCCGATCCTCCCTCTCTCCCTCCTCCTCCCCCTCTTTCCTCCCCTCCCGCTCTCATCTATCTCCCCTCTCTCCCAGTCCTCTCCCTGCTATGTCCCCTCTCTTTCCTCCCTCTCTCCCTACCTTCCCTCCCTCTCCCTCCCTCTCCCTCTCTTTCCCTCCCTTCTCCCTCTCTCCCTCCCTCACCCTCTCTCTCTCTCTCCCTCCCTCTCCCCCTCCTCTCCCTCCTCCCTCCCTCCCTCTCTCCTCCTCCCTCTCCTCTCTCTTCTCTCCCTCCCTCTCTCTCTCTCCTCTCTCTCTCTCTTCCCTCCCTCCTCCTCTCTCCCCTCCCTCTCCCCTCTCTCCCTCCCCTCTCCCTCTTCTCCCTCCCTCTCCCTCTCTCCCTCCCCCTCTCCTCCTCTCCCTTCCCTCTCCCTCTCCTCCCTCCTCCCTCTCTTCCCTCTCTCCCTCCCCCCTCTTTTTTAGTGGTCTACAGGGCCTCTCTCTCTCTCTCTCTCTCTCTCTCTCTCTCTCTCTCTCTCTCGTCTCTCTCTCTCTCTCTCTCTCTCTACTCTCTCTCTCTCTCTCTCTCTCCCTCTCTCTCTCTCTCTCTCTCTCTCTCTCTCCTCTCTCTTCTCTCTCTCTCTCTCCTCCCTCTCTCTCTCTCTCTCAGTCTCCAAATGCATATTGCACCACGAAGAGCAAAATAAAGATAACGTATATCTCAATGTTGCAGAAAAATATGAAGATAAAGAGATATGAAAATAAAACCAAAAGATAGTGACGGGGCGTATCAAAGAAGCAGCCACATTTATTTTGTTTGTTTTATACCCCCCACTCCACCACCCCAAAAAAAAAAATATATAAAAAAAATATGTAAAATTTATAAAAAAGAAAGAAAAAAAAGAATATATCATTATATGATATGATATAAAGAGATATTCATTCTTAGGGTGACTTTTGATTTTTTTCTTTTCTTTTCTTCTTCTTTTTCTTCCTCTTCTTCCTCCTCCGCTTTATCTTCTTCTTTTTTCTTTTTCTCTTTTTTTTCCGTCTTTTTTCAAGGGCCAAATTCTATCATGTATTATGAGGCATTGAAAGATAAATATGTGTATGTGTAATAGTAGCCCAATTTTTGATAGCATCTATAAGGGTTACATGACCACTATCATATCTACAATCATCAAATCCTTTTCTCTATTGACGAGCATGACTATAAAACTCTTTCGTATTTTTCCCTCTCCTTACATATTCTCTACTCACTCTCTTCTCTTTGTACCTGAAGATGAACGAACGCCAAGGAGTATTTCGAAAATGTTGTCTCACTTTTCAATTTAATTTAGTTTGTGCGATGTGGGTTTTCTATGATAGTATTATTTGGGAGAGTTCTGTCATTTATTTTGCACAATACTGTCGTGGATCAGATAACTCGTGATGTCAACATGGCAGTGAATATTTTTCTCTTGGAATATTTTTTTTTACCAGCAAGTGTGTGTGTATTGGTTCGTTTGATGTTTGTGCATGGTATCTTTATTTGTTAATAAGTCAATGGACTATCATACTGAGGCACGGAAGATGACAGCGAACCTGTGATTGTTTGGTGATACAGTTCAATGTTTGTGCATGTATCTTTATTTTGTGTCATGGACTTTCAACTGAGCACGAAATAAACAGCAAGAACTGTGATGTGTGTGATGATTAGCATTTTAACACGAACAACCCCAGTCACCCCACTCAGAGGGTCTTTTGTACCGCATCCGCTTTTCCCGATTTCGGTGTTCTTGACGCACACGGGAGGTCATACCAACACCAAAAACGGACAGAACCAGAGACAAAAACGGCCCTAAAATAAAGCCTTGTAAGTTATTTTTATCTTTTAAGGCAAGAATTGGTACTTTATGTAACTATTAAAGTCCAGACAATTTTGTATCCAATATGGCCTCGCCCGCACACAAACGGAAAATTGTGCTCCTTAAATCATCTATTCCCAGACCAGATACTAACTCAATTTTCATTATTTGGACTTCAATAGCTATATAAAGTACAACTCTTACATCAAAAGACAAAAACAATCCCCTGCAATTTCCATTTTGCCTCCGATTCTGTCCGTTTCAGTGTCCGTACGAACCGCTGCATATTCAACATCCGTAGAAGTATTCACAAGTACATTGTACTCCAACTTCACGCGCAATTACGGATAAGGCAAATGTATTTCAGTATGCCAGTATCAGAGTCACTGATAATCAGAGGTTGCATGACAAAACACGGCCGTTGTATAGTTTCACGCGAGACTCAGCGACCTTGGGCGAACTGCTTGCTCTACAACGGTGGTATCCAAAGACGTGGTTTGAGAAGGAACAATGATGGACCAGGGTCGTGAGGGGAAACCCTGTACCATATATATATAATTATCATAATACCTATATTATCATATATTATTATTATAGTTTAGTATATATATATATAATTGTGTGTAGAATGTGTGTGTCTGTGTGTGTGTGTCGTGTGTGTGTGTTGTGGTGTTGTGTGTGTGTGTGTGTGTTGTATTAGTTGCGGTGCACGTGTGTGTGCGTGTGTGTGTGATAGAGTCGAGGTCTCACTTTTCTGCAATAAATCTACTTTGTACATTGTGGGTTTTTACTACCACACTTACTATATGATACTATTAATATATACATATATATATATATATATATATATATATTATACTATATATATATATATCATATATAGTATAATATATTATATATATATATATATATATTATATAATTGTGTGTGTGTGTGTGTGTGTGTGGTGTGTGTGATACTTATTATATATAATCTATATATATTATATTATATATATAATATATATGTGTATATATATGTGTGTGTGTGTGCTGTGTGTGTGTGATGTGCGCTCTGTATTATGTGTGTGTGTGTTGTGTTGTGTGTTGTGTGTGTGTGTGTGTTGTATGTGTGTGTGTGTGTGTGTGTGTGTGTGTGTATGTGTGTGTCGTGTACAAATACAGGGTGGTGTACCAATATGTATACGTGATATAAGAGTATATACAGATCATTTCCGTGTATTCCACGACCTTATGTTTATACATATTGTTACCTCCGTTTGTTTGTTTGTTATTTTTTTTCTTTTCTTTTTTTTTTAGAAGGATAATTCAAAAAGTTTGGAACAGATTTTGATGAGATTTTTACTAGAGGAGTATTTGGTGGTGGTGGTGATCTGAATCATGATCTGGATCCAGGATTTTTTTTATTCAATTCAAGGTTATAAACAGATTTTAAGGAGAGTTTTACCAGAGATGTATGTTAGCCATAAAGTATACATGTGATAAACCATTATCACATGAGACTGTGTTGCTGGTGTACTGACATAGTATTATCTTGGTCAACCTATGCAATATAAATGCAACAGAAATCAACTTCCATGCAGTGCAATGGCTGTAAAAATAAAAAGACAAAAATAAACACTCATTTGGAAGAGAGTGTTGTATGTCGATGAGTTCCTGCGAGTAATATTTTGTATATAAAATGAATTATACATTTCCGTATATCAGTATTCCTTTTCTTCCTTTCGTTACAGAGTTACATTATAAACTATACATTATAAACTACGTATTAACACTGCAAAACAGGTAGTTCAGTCTTTCCTGAGTAAATTCCTGTTTTTTGTATTGTATTCTATAACGAACATGCTTTGGTAACAGTCATATATTCCTGTTTCTAGTACTGGATGTGAGATACAGGGTGTGTCACAGGGATTCAAAAATAAGTATTCCATAGTCCCACAAATACAAGTCATAGGGAACCTTCCACATCATGGGGATGGTAGTAATTATGCTAATCCTTTTTTAATATTGGAGTATATATTACACATGATTGTCACAATTATACCTTGGTTATATATTATTATTGATGCTTCTATATATTGTTATTGGCATGTATAGATATTATATTAAGGCAAGATCAAGTGTGGATTTAAAGGGGATTGTGAGAGGCTAGTCAAACGGGCCCATTCAGCATAAAACGCGTTTAAAAAGCCCAAGCAAGAAGCCAGTTCCTCTCGTGCTCACTCAGTCATAGCCTCGTGGATCTGTGCCAGCCTAAATACTGAACTATAGCATTATTATATCATTAACGTGGTGGAAAATACGTGTTTCGTTATCTATTCTACAAGTGTGTTTATTCTAGGTGTATTTGATACATTCTTGAACTAGAACGGTCTAAACAATAGACGGGAGTAAAGCATAATGTGATCAAAGTACTATCGAGAAGTAACTGCTCCACCTTAAATGACTAAGTAATTACGAAGTTATAAGGAAATACTGGAGCGGTGACAAGTGGTGGCAGCGTGACGTTGCGGTCAGTGTACTTATTTTTCAGGGACGAAAAATAAAGTTTCCCGTGCGGCAGTGTCTTTCTTTTTCACAGAGACGAACCAAACTGGAGTAAAGCTGTTGGACGCCGGGTAAGATATTGGCGACAGCAGATCCCCAAGTATACGCTTTCTTTTGATTACGAATTACAGATTCGATAGTTGGTCACTATACAGGTAAATAAATAAATGAATTCATAAATTGGGTGAGAGGAGAGAGCAGTGAGCACTCAATGAGCGGTTGCCAAGTGTCGCCAGCAAGAGCAACACGAGTGCATGAGACGAAAAGTTGCCGAATGTCGCCACGAGTGACACGGGAGAGAATCATTGAGCACCTCATGCGCATGACGTATGAGGTGCTCAAAGTTATGATGACTTTATAAAGAACATGCTTTGCCTTCTGTACTGTGATTCTTTTTCCTTTTCATTTTATGGATGTCTAAAAAGCAATTGCATTAACACAATAGACTTCCCCGACACAGGTTGTTGATAATTGGTAAGTGCAAAACAGAAGTATTATATCAAGATTAAAATAGTAAATTTCGTGTTTTTGCGTGTACTACAATACAACCTGAATACAACATACTGTTCATCATTGATATGCTAGTGCATCATTAGTTATATTATTGTGTTATTTGCGTGTGAGATAATTGCATCGTGTTATAATACACTCGTAAGGGTTGTTGTTCGAGTTGTGAGTTGTGAGTTACAAGTTCGCTAATTTCCCTGCATCGTCGCACACCGTCGATGTCTGTTTGTTCCTTGCTTCTCTGACTGAAAGTATTACTGTATTAACTTGTTTCTTTTTCTGTTATCTCTTTGTCATTATTGTCTTTTTTCTGTTGTCTTTGCTGTACCTTCATTGCGACCCTTGTAAGTCCTTTCGGTGTTGGTAGCATTCCTGTTGTATATTGAGGGTTGTTGAGATCGACTGCGATTCCGTAAACATGGCTGGCTCCGAAGACTCACTCGCTCAAGGCAGTGAACGCGGTGAACAACTTGCACTCCGGGACAACCCTGAGGAAGCGGCCGCGGAAGTAAGGAGTCTACGGCAGCTGGTGGCAGAGGCACAACGCGAGGAAGGAGCCGAGGGCCAAGGGACACGACCTAAGGCAAATCTACGAGGGTTAAGACAGAGAAGAGTGCCGTAGCTGCTCCGGAAACTGATGAAGAATTGGATAAACTGATAAAGGCATTGAGGTAAGTGATTCTCCGGATCAGCAAGGGAGGAGAGAGGGCCATAGTTCCTCTCGAGAAGTCTGCGGAAGGAACCTCGCTCGAAGAATGGGAGAGACAGATAATTAAAGAGTGCCAGTACAGGTACACCGAAGACGACAGGACCCGAATTATCTTCGCCCTCAAATCTACAGACTCGGGAATACATGCCAACTTCAGTGCCATTGACCCGAGCATATGGACTTGGGAGGATTTCATGCATATATTGGGAAGTCTGGCCCCCGCACGCAGAGGCTGTAGCGGCCACGGTTACCTGCCGTGCACGATGTCCCTGAGGAGGTACCCGACCCAGACATGGAGTGACTTTGTGGTTTCTGCTTCGTACCTTCGGGTTTTCAATGAACTTTGTGCGTCCAAACAAACTGCGATCACCACTTGGCATCGGATGACGGTTCTGCAGGTGATGGAAACCGTGGCACCTGCAGGAGCCGCCAAGATCTGGAAGAACCCGCACAGTCAAGAATGGAACCTTAAAGAGGTAGAAAAGATTGGTAATCTAATTGACATTCATGCTCATGTTTCTGATTGGGTAATTAATCACCCTCAGGAGGACGAAGCCTTCAGGGAAACGATTCCCGTACGTGAAGGGGAGGAGGAGGAGGCGCTCAAGACGTCAAGTACGGCAGGGCGCCCCATTCACGTGGAGAAATACTGTTCCACTCACAGACAGTGTCACCACGATACCTCAGAGTGCTACAGCAATCCTGTAAACAAGCGAGACATTCCAGGCATCTCAACACGGCAGAACCAACGAGGCCGAGGACGTGGCCGTGGAACCCCAGCTCACGGTGGAGGCCACGAACGGGTCGAGGTAGAGGCATGGCCGAGGAAGAGGCTCCGGGCGAAGTCGCGGAAGAGGAAGAGGCGCCAGCGAAGTCTCCTCTTTTGTGTGTGGTCGGAAGGGTCACTTCGCGAATCAGTGCGAAGAAAGGAAAAGGACAGCCATCAACTAGGAAGAATTCTCGCCAACAAACGGGGAGAAGCAAACGCCGACATCAGAGAAATAGATCAAAGGGTAGATAGTCCGGGGAAGAGTGATGAATTACAAGTTCTTCCCTGTGGCTCTGATTTGGCGTCATACATGATCGCTCATTTTATGATTGGTACAGTGCCGACCCGCGGACTAATAGACTGGAGTTGTCCCAAATGTTGCGAAACCGCTTCATAAGTTATTGTGCAAGGATGCTGAATTTGAATGGAAGAATGAACAAGAGGAATCCTTCAATACACCGAGGGAAAAATTAACCAAGGAACCTGTCCAGATTTCAGCAAAGACTGGTATATTTTCGCTGATGCGTCTAAAGACTGTATCGGCAGAGTCCTAACACAAATAGCAGAGGTCAGTGGAAAGGATATTTAGAAGCCAGTATGTTATTATAGTCGAGCCCTTCGTGGCAGTGAGATAAATTACTCCGCTGTCGAGAAAGAGGCGCCATCAATTATAGAGGCACTCAAGAAGCTCAGACCTCTTATTTATAACAGCCTTGTGGTGTTTACCGATAAGGCATTGTGCTCGTT
Source organism: Penaeus vannamei (assembly GCF_003789085.1). Classification (NCBI taxonomy): domain Eukaryota; kingdom Metazoa; phylum Arthropoda; class Malacostraca; order Decapoda; family Penaeidae; genus Penaeus; species Penaeus vannamei. The sequence continues at coordinate 358,229 of NW_020868427.1, read as the reverse complement.
GTTTGAGAGAGCAGATGACTTAGGTTAGGCATTTACGAGCTGTGACCGCATAGCACTGCCCGAATATCAAGGTGGGTGCTTTCGCTCCAAGAAGCTAAGGCTGAACTAAAGTACATAAAGGGCGAGAAGAATACCAGAAAGTGGGGGATTCTACCATAGACTGATTGCTATCTACCACCCTGGAAGCAACAGGCTAGTAGAAAACTACAATAAGCAGCTAATATCAATTCTACGCATTATTATTGATGAACTGTCACCAGCAGATTGGGATCGCCATTTGAAGACAGCACAGCCGGCACTTCACAGCGCTTACCATAGTTCTGTAGATGATACACCGTATTATGCAGTCTATGGAACAGTTCCCATTATTCCAAATGCCGCTTTGACCAATTGATCACCATAGTATAATGTTGATGAGAGAGCTGCTACTTCATATAAAATATATGACTGTCAAAGAGAATTTGGCAAGAGCAGCTAGTCAACGCGAACACCAAAGAGTGAAAGGAGCAAAGGTGACCGAGTTATACATAAACCAACGAGTTTACTGCAAACGACCAAACAAGAAACGTGATAACAAGTTTACATCCAAATGGAGAGGACCATAGAGTGTTAGCCAAGGTTAAAGACCATGTCTACAGACTTGAGGAAGCAGGTACAAAGAAGAGGATTGAGGTACACCTTGAAAGTCTCAAAATTACACCTGAGGCTATAATTTCCCGCGACCTGGTGCCAGACGCCAAGCAGCCTTTTAGAAGTCTTCCAAGCAAGAAGTCCATCAGGTAGTCCACCTCAACCTGCCGGAAGCGACCGTGATGGGGAGGCAGAGGGACCGCAAGACCATCTCGATAACACTCGGGTTGCAAGTCGTGTGTCTCATATTTCTGATGAAATTGTTATTCCCCTTAATTCTAAAGAAAGTGATGACGATATTCTTGCCAGTAATGATGAACAGGTCAATCCACACACACCAAAACAAGGAGCCAATGCTTGCACTAACAGTAATTCACCGTCTGTCCAGCTAGAGCCACATAGCATAGTGGAAGATGAGAGTGAAATTGTGGGAGAAAAGAATGAGAGTGAAGTCACTGAGCCTAATGCCACATACACAAGGGAGCCTATGAATGCTAATGCAACAATAGAATGAAGTGTGCATGAAGATAATATTAATGAAATTGCAAATACAGTAACAAATAGGCTTAGACGTGAAAACCCGTAGTCGTATGCATGGTTATTACAATAAATAAATAAGTAAATAAAGAATAAATAAATGAGGGTAAATCGTAAAAAAATACATAAAAAGAAATAACATTAATATTTAGGTAAATGGTTGAATAAATTAGCATTATATGTTTACTGTTGCATGTGTCATAATGAATACATAACATTAAAACATTGGGTTAATAAATGAAAGAGCAAGTTATTAACAATTATAACATACTAACCAACCAGACAATTACACATCTATCCCTATCCATCTCTATCTTTCCTCCACTGTTATCAATTCACCTAGAAGACATTAATGCTAGAATATTCCACAGCCTGCTCATGGTATGGTGAGGTGCTGAGCTGAGGGAGGTGGCCAGTCCAGGAAGTGATCCCCTGTCAGCCCTGGAGCACTGCAATAATGACAAGATTCTTCTAATGTCTCGTACCATACAAGGACATAATCTCCAATTTCACACAGGATAGAGCAACTAGAAGACATAATCACAAGAGGACGCCAATTTTACACCTCACAGGACTCAAAGGACTCTGCTGAGAGACTAATTGTCAAGTAGGAGGGGCCAAGAGCACTCTGAAATTAATTACTGAAACTGTTGATGATCAAGTGTCGGATGTTTATTCACCTAAATCTATTGACGAAACTGAAGCCTAGATTTTGTTAATAATAGTTTATCAGCATTTATGGAAGTTGAAACACCTATTACAGGGAAGTTGTAATTATTTTAAATTCTTGTTACACAATGTCCATTCAATAGAGGTGGCAAGTTTCACGCATTACCTTGCACCCATCCTAATGGATGGTTATTTCTTTATTTTACACATTCCAACACATTTTGCTATTCCTATGTTGTATATTAGCTGTATTATTAAGTTTGAACCTGGACAGCTCGAAGAATGCAAACGCTTTAAAAGGTATAATTTTTTAAAATGGGCTTTCAATTCAAGAAAAATCACATTTCTAAAGAATGTCGTATAGCAACTTTCTTCTTTTCGTAATTGATTTAGAGAAGATTATTTCCTCCGTACTTACTAACACTTCCACTCAACTAATCTGCAGAGATATACCATCTTCTCATAAGGTGAAGGTGCTGGAGCATTATCCACACACGCATCCTGCATTCGTCGAGTAGACAATATGTTATCAAAATATTCCTGAACTTTGTCATTTCCCGGTGATGTCCTGGATTTCAATTATGATGTGAGTGATGTTCAAATTATACATTTTATGATCACTACAATCTAATTATGCTATTACCAAGAGTCTACAGACCTCGAGCTCCGTAATGAAATACCATCAAATAATATTTGCTTACAGTTATCTAATAATCAGAAGGGAGTCTTTTTCAATAACATTAAAAAACAATAAATGAGAAACACAGTGATCTCCCATGTCGGGTGGATGATCACAGTATCATAAATATATTTTCTTGCTTCCACAACTTCAACAGTGGCCATATTGGAAATAACTATAGCTGTAGCCTGGTGTGTAATGAAAAGTTCTTACTACCATCATCCTAGTTCTATGAGAATAACATTGCGTTCTACATCTAACTAGGGGAGTGTTACAGGGACTCAATAATAAGTATTCCATGGTCCCACATAGACAAACAAATAGACAAGTCATAGGGAACCTTCCACGTCATGGGGATGGTAGTAAGTAATGTTAATCCTTTTATAATATTGGAGTATATATTTCATATGATTGTCACAATTATAACTTGGATATATATTTGTTATTACTGATAATTATATGTTGTTATTGACAGGTTCTGTGCCAGTGTAAGTACTGAACTATAGCATTAATACATTATTAAAGTGATGGAAAATAAGCGTGTTTCGTTATCCATTCCACCAAATGTGTTTATTCCAGGTGTATTAGATATATTCTTGAACTAGAACGGTCTAAAGTATAAACAGAAAGAATCACTAACATGATCAATGTACTATCGAGAAGTAACTGTTCCACCTTAATTAACTAAGTAATTACGAAGTTATAAGAAAATAGTGACGCGGTGACATATCTGTCTCTCTTTTCTTGTCATGGCATCCACATACAGTTTTCAGTTTCACTTTTAGTCTATTTAAGTGCACATAACACCTTTAAGTCTATTTAGGACACCACAATCTGTTGACAGTTCTTGCTCATATAAAGCAAACATTATTTACACACCCAGGGCCTACTGAGCACTGTGAAGGCTAATTCACTCACACCATGTCTTCCTTCCTGTCTATTGAGTGGCAGGGAGGGAATGCTGGAATGATCCTACAATTAACTGAAAGTACGTGATCCCTTTTTGTGTCCAATTTTTATAACCTCTCTACTTGGCTTGTTCTCAACATAGGAAAACAGTTGTTTTGCACTTAAGAGTCCATGCGAAATGTGTCTTTTCGTACATTCAGTCCAAGAAACTCCAACTCTATTAGATACATCCTTAGGGAGGTATGGCACCCACCAGTACTCTAAATCTTCCTTTTCTCAAACAAGAACCGAAAAACAAAGTCGTTGATATACAGAAAAAATAAAGAATGACTTCCAGTTAAATAAATTAATCCGCATAAGTGAAGGGCAAGAGTACAGTCACCCATGAATCTAATAATGATGAGCAAAATCCATCATCCATCACCAATGGTAGTTTTTTTAATGGACAACAACAAACCACCACCAAATAAATTCTAGCAAGACCGGGCTTTTGGACATCCCTGCCAATCTATCATTAAATAAGGAACCAGTCCAGGCTCTGTCTTGCCAAAATATACACTGAAGTGCAGAGGCCATGGCGATCAGAATCAGAGGTGTGCAGAGGTTTCTGGTGATGCCGTAACCCACTCCTTGATCGTATGCCCCAAAGATTCAAGTATAAGGCCTAGAACTGAGAAGTATTATGAGAAAGGGAGATATTTTGAATATGTAAATACACATGAAACATGAAATAAACACTCTATTCACTTTATATATAAAAATCTTATTTACCTCTCTGATTGGATGCCCGGGGCTACCACGCCTTCGACCCTCCTCTGCCCACCACTGATCATGATGTAGCCCAATTTTAAACAAACGCCAAGGTTTTCATTCACATTTTCAAAGAACTTTTGGTGAGCGATGTAATAAAATATCTGATAATGCAATGGCACAAAACACTTTTGCAGCCGTCCATGTATAACTCTGAAAATGTGTTTGTACATTAAAACTAACCCTTCATAGCGTTCATTCCAAGTTTTAAACAACAGTATGAAAAATAGTCATAATACTTGGGTGTCACTTTTAAAGCTATCTACATGGAGACCTCCTTTTGATGTTTTGTTGGTTATTTCAGTTGTAATAAAAAGTTTAAAGACAGATCAAATATTTCTATAATGTCCTGCATTGCATATAATTACAATAATTCAGTCAGTTAACTTTCAACACTTCTTCTCGCCCACAATATACGTATCATACTATACCATACATGCAACATTTTTTTCGCTTAGAGGCAAAATCTAATCAAACATCATTTTCATAGTCAAAGTCCAGGTTATGGCCAGTGGGCACTAATAACTGGATTATTTCCTTTCCTTAGATAAAAAATAATAAGACCTTTTTAATTTTTTAATTGTATATCTAAACTTTGAATTGGATCTAATTTAAACGGGCAGAAATGTTGAAAAGGTTATTTATTATGAAATTTTCAATCTTCAAAATACCCTTTCCCTGAATACCTGTTATACACAGTACTGCATGTCTTTTATTTTCTATTTAAACTATATAACACACTAAGAACAGTCATTTAGTCTTATCAAAGAATAAACCATCTTTATAATCAGTCCCATAGTACTCGTACAGCACAGTACATTCGTATTTCCTTTATAACTATTTTGCATTTGATTACATGTATGATATTCATGTCAAACAAATTGCAAATAGATCAAGGAAGGGAAGAACAAGAAAACAAACGAATATATCTGTGTGATTTCTTGTTCCTCCTTTGTTGTTCTACTTGCAATATGATTACATAAAATAAAAAACAAATAACAGGAGCTCCGACCACAATGGCCTTCTCTTCAAAGGCTCGTTAGGGTCAGCTCGTAATTACCAATAATTTTGTTTGTTACAGAGATAGCAGCTGGTAAAAGGTATTCTAAATTAATCCGATGTTGCTGGGAATGGCATGTACATAGTGTCATGCTCGCTGTGTTTTAGTTTATTTATTTTATTTATTAGAATTTATTTATTAGAATTTAGGAGTCAATTACTAGTACTATCAATTACATGTTTACAATTTTCTTTTACTTTTTCATAATGCCATTAATAATATCAATAACATGATAAAAACTATATCTATAATAACAATAATAACATCACTATTAATAGTATTAGTAAAAAAAAAATTGGAAAATTCAGAGAGAGTGAGGTAACAAGTCCTTGTCGACTAAGCACTTGTGGCGCCATCTATATGTAGACATTTCATTAAACGATACTACAAAGAACAATATATTTTCCGGGTGGTTAAGCATCTGTGAAGAAAGAAAACCTGTAAAGCAAATGAAAGAATGTTATAGAAAACACAATCAAAATAATGGTTAAAATAAATGTGCTAGACATCTAAGGTCATATAGCACTATAGGAAGGTATAGTAAAGGGGGATGTCAGGTGATAGTTGCTACGTGTCAACTATCTAGAATAGTGTTGAAAGGTTGAAGATGGGGGAAAAGGTTATGGTGGTTTAGGTAAGGGAGTTAGATCAAGTGAAGGATATTTATGCGTCTGAGGAAGGAGAACAGGTTGTCAAGGCAGAAGTTGTGGGATTCTGTAAGGATACAATCAAAATAAGAAGTACAGATTTCTGTATGCATTGCTAAAGACATCGAACTTACAAGTTTGTGGTGAAATTGAACACTTATGACTAAATACGAGACACATAATCTGTACTACATCACTGTTCTGTGTAGTATATTTCTATATTTAGGTATTTTCCAAAAGTATACAAATATAGTACTGGATAACTGGAAAGTTGTCATTCTAGCACAAGACTATGTATGCTAACAGTATAATATTATTTTGAGTTCAGCATATCTACTTTCCCTATACATGTGTACACCTACCAACACCCAATTCTATTCTCATCCACACACGCACAAGATGGTACACAAAAACACACACAACTGTTATTTACAGTATATTCATGAATACTTATTCTAAATGAAGATGATAAAAACAGCATTTTAGTGAAAAAAAGTCGATTTAAATTCTTTCTTTCTTCGTCAAAACTTCCTCAAATTGCTTGATTGAAATTCTCTGTGGATAGTATAAAAATACTTCAGAATTTTCTTGTGCATTGTTATACTCATAAATATTCAAGGCAAGTCAAAATCTGAACAGGAATCATATAAGACTAAAGGTATATTTCAAGATATTTTACAAGATATCACATTTATTTTTCAATGATATGACATACCTTCTGGACATTATTATAAAAGTGTCTTCCAAGAATTATCCATAATGGTGGTGTTGTAGTGACATTATCTTCCAGAACTCACCATACCTCTAGTGGCTTACAGCATATACAAGATGGTCACTTTCTTCTGTAATGGAAACTATTTACATGAGTAGTAATATTACCTATCATACATTCCGAGATAGAGGAACAATATATATTTTCACAGGAGTCTTTATTCTATCTTTAGTTTCCTTAACAATTTTTTCTTCTTAGTAGGGGAAGCATATGTGAATCTTTATATTGTTACTGTAGTTACCCAGAGAATTGACCATACCCATGTTATTTCATATCAAAATGTGGCAAAATTGTAATTTAATTATATAACTGAATAACCACTGCAATTAAACATGTATAGGGTAGGTATGTATGCCAAATATCATAGTGGCAGACAATATCATATAAATAAGGGAGCTATTAAAACACGGGGGTAATGTTAAGGAACTGTTTTTTTTATAAGCAATTGCACAAGTTTTGCAGAAGAAATCAATAAAAAAAAAAAATTATACGGTATGCAGCAAAAGCCAAAACCTCAATAAGGTTGTTTTATTTTACTCAAGGTAATTTTTACTTTATATGGTTCCAGGAATTTGGATAATATGAAAGTTTATTAAGTAATATTTACTGAAGGGATCTATTACTTGAAAAACGGAATGTAATACTTTTAACATCACCTAAAAGATATAGTACGCATTGTATAAAACCAAACATACATAACTGCATTGAAAAAGTATATATATTCATCCAACGCCTTTAGTAGATGGTCAAGTTTATGCAACCTTGCTGAATGGCAGACTGTTGAATATATAAATTATGTAGTTACAGTCAAGTGTTCCTATCATTTTTGCCATCATATATTTAGGTTTGCAGATGTTGAAATACGGCAGCTTTTTCCCATTTTGAAGTCATCTATACAAGAGAGAATATTGAATAATAAGCTGAAGTAATGAAAACTATTTAAGTTGGTAGCTGGGAAAAAAATATGATAGAACATGACAGAAAAGTTGGATTTTTGCCTCTTTTTGCACTACCTCTTTTGAGGGGGCAACTTCCTATACATAATTCTAGAAGATGCATTTCCTAATAAATTGCAATAAATTATTGTGTAAAAAAAATCCCATGGCTGGTTAATGGTATAGAAAATGGTATGGAAATCCTCCTTTTCAAGGGTCTAATGTAAAGGATTAAACCTTCCTCAAACACATTCTTTATACTGTAATCACTTCATTACACGAGTTCCAATAGTTTGTGCAATTATTACGTAGCTTTTTTCTCAATGCACATGAAATTTCCATGAGATCAAATTCCATACATAAAGCCTGAGAAAATCGCATCTCAAGTGTAATAAAATAACATCTTTTTAAGTAGTAATACGTTATAAGGGTTAAACAATCTGCAATTGCAAAAGGTTAGGGATCCAGGAAAAAGAAAAACACAAATTAAGAACTGTCCATCCACTTTTACTAGAATAGTTGCAAATAAATAGCAAAGGTCTCTGTTGTTTCATCTTATCTGGTACAATGGAGAGTCAGTGGGACTCACAGGGGATAGGGAAGGGAGAGAAAGGAGAGGGCATAAAGGAGCAAGAACAAAAGGAATAAAACAGAAGAGAAAGGGACTGAGTGAAAGGAAAGGAGTGGCAAGTTCTAACCTTTAATATTAATCTGTTTGTTCTCCAAGATGTGTCATGTCTTCAATATATAAAAAAAGGTAATAAAAGCTGTAACAATAATCAATTGGCGATATATCCTAACAGAAAAAAACTGTAACCTACACCACACTGAGGCATTGTAATCGCAAAATTAATTGATCTAGACAAGCCTCTGCATTACCATTACATCTGGAAGTGGAAAGTATCACAAAGAGAAATGCCTCTTTTGTTTTGTGGGTCTCTGCATTAACGTGTCCTTTACTATTTGTTTTTGTACATTGTCTGTGAATATCGGTGTTGTGTGACTGAATGTGTAGCTCTGCCTCACCTATACACTACTGTCTCTGTAAAATGTTTGCATGACATATATAAGAAGTCTATGTATGTAGATGGCTGCATACTGAATTACTGGCATCCAGATGTAAAGTAATAAGCATGACTGTAATAGCCACTGGCCTTGTTATGGAAGAATCCTCTCTGACACACATCATTGAATATTTAACTGAACTCGCACAAACATATCAAATTAATTTTCATCATCCAATAAATTCCTTTCATAACAAGTTGTCAATCATCATATGCTAAAACATGACATGAATAAAGAAAAATGTAAAACAACCAAGCAATATTTCTTCATTTAACTTAGTAAATTATATTATGGCTTATATTAATCACCTGCTTTTTAATATCATTGTAATGCACAAACCCAAAAAATTATTTTCTAGGTTTCACTTTCTACCAAACATTTTTGCCTCATAAACAACTGTATATTGCAAGGTTTCCCTCCCTAATATCCATGGTATTGCAAATACTTAACAGAATTGTGCACTGAAGAGTAGGCAGTTTTCATCGCATACAGGCAGTGCCCAACGTAAGTTTCAACAGCCTTTCAAAGTTACAAAGAAATGTACATGTTAAGAAAAGGCAGAGCAATGTGTGATCCACTACTGAAGCTGAAAAAGTAACAGCTACTGGGGCATTACAGACTCGCCTTCACCACTGCAGCACGCGAGAAATCTTATCTTATAATTCAGATTAAAACTTGGTACTTACAGTTCTCTAAAGGTAAGAGGGGACTCAATCCCTTTGTACTGAAATAATTAACAATAAGAATGCAATAAATTACCCAACTATATATACAAATACATATATATAGGACTGGTCACAATTACCAAGAAATAAATCATTCCCTAACTTCTGAGTTAATGGAGAACAGATAAAACAGATACAGATATACAGTTTGGTACATCACGATGAGCAATTTCAAGCCTGGTGTGACAAAAGAGAAAAGATATTTACAAACTAGATTAACCTCTTGATCACATTTTTTTTTACACCAGTCTACCTTAAAATTCCACATCAGCATGACCCTCGCACACCACAGAGCTGCACATGGAGGAAGACTAAGGAACAGAAAACACAGAAAAGGCAAACATATCATCCATTTGAAAACAAAATTACACACAACTTACAATCCATAAAAGTTATGATGAGCAAGAAAGGTTTTTGTCCATTTGAGTTTTGATCTTGAATTATTTCACATACAACACAGGAAAATTTACACAAATGACTCAACAAACACACACATTCATAATCACCATTGATGTGCTTAACAGCACAGATAACACACTACTTGAACACACAGACATGGGATCAAATATTGATTCTACAAGTTTGAAGCCTAATTATTAGGCCAACTTTTTAAGTAATACCCACTTAATCACTGGCCTGCTAACTATAGCAGATGAAATAACTTAACAGCTACATTCTAAAATGCCAACATGGCAAACATCACAGCTTAACGAGTATCCTTGCTGGGCTCATAACTAGGACACAGGAGGTGGTGTGTAGGACCTGCCTCCATCACTCATGTCTCTCTTCAACCTGGGGTCATTTGACATCATTCGACCACCCCATCCTGGCCCTCCCTGGGGATACCCCCCTCCCCCCATCATGTCATTGCCTTCATCTGGATAAAAGCCACCATTGGGTCCTGGTCCCATCTGCCCCATCATGTATGGTGGCATCCTGGGCCCCATGCCAGGAGGAACATTGCTTGGGAAAGCCATGGGTGCAGGACCCAGCAGGCCTGGCCGACCCCTGGGATCCACATTTCGTGGTGGTATCATTCCTCCCATGGGCCCTGGACCCATGTTGTTGAAAGGCATTCCTCCTCCGTCCATCATACTACCCCCATTGCCACCACCAAACATTCTTGGGTCCTGGTTGCGCATGTCGCCCATTGGCTCACTTCTGGGATCCCGAGACTCTGTCCTAGGGTCTCCCCTACTCCCCATCCGTGGGTCACTCCGACTGCCCACTCTAGGATCTCCTCTGGGTTCTGCACGTGGCTCAGAGCGAGGATCCCCACGTGGCTCTGCTCTTGGGTCCCTAGAGCCAGACATCCTTGGATCTCTGGACTCAGTTTCAGTGGGTTTGGGCTCACTCTTGCTGGGTGCGACGTAAGGTGGAGGACTCATCGGACCATCAAACTCATATCTGGAGGGCGTCCTTGGACTTCCTTTAGAGGAATCCTCTGTTGAATTGCGCCGCAGCATCTTCCTTAGCCTTGGGTCCTCAAGTATCTTTGGGTCATCTTTGTTTATCTTGAGGTGTGAAAAGTTTGGTTTTGGAATGCACACCTTCACCAACTGATAATACATGGGTGAGTGGGAAGATATGGAAGCAACAATTTCTTTGGCTGGCGTGTGAACAGGAACCTTAAAGGGAAGCGAGTTAGGGTCCTCATCAGTGTCTTTGAAAGTGCCAGGCAGATTGAGCTGCCTTAAATCCACATCGTATATCGATGGCTCACTAGAGATTCTCATGTCTGTGTCCTGCGTCAACCCTTTCACCTCCTGACTTTGGGGTCTGCTTTCCTCAATCCCTGGCAGTACTCGGAGGTCAACATCTCCTGTCCTCGGTCTCTGGTCAAGGTCGCTCGAATCTCTCGACTCAGAGAATGATCCTCGCAGACCTCTGCCTTCTTTCTGGGAATCCAAATCCCTCTGGGAATCCCAGCGACCTCCCATGGACTGTTGGTCTCTCATCCACGGACTCTGGGAGTAATCCGAGTCGAGTCTCTGCGAGTCAGCCCGAGGGTCACGAGACCCATGGGATTGACTTCTGGGCATGTCACGCTGCTCAGGCATGTCCCTGAAGTCACGTGAAACTTCCCTGGGATCTCGGGACATGTCTTGAGACAGTTCTCTTGGCATCTCTCTGGGGTCTCTTCTTCGAGGGGACTGCGGCACTTGCCCTCTTCCCGATTCATCACTGCTTCTGAAAGATAAAGAGTAATGAAAGATTTCATTTTTCTATCTAGCCACAAAATCATGAAAAAGCAACTGGGAAAAACTATCTAAATGAAAAAATAATAATGAAAGAAAACAACAGGCCTGAGTGCATTCTAAAAAAAAAGGAAAAAAAATAATAATTAGGAAACAAAATAATAATAATAATTAGACATCCAGAAAAAGGCAGCTATCTGTTCCTAAACCAAAGATCTTGGTCACAGAACTGTGAATAGTTCCAGTTACATTACACATCACAAACATTAATAAATATCTGAATAAATTTTAAATATCTTGTCCTAATTCTCAATTCTTTAAAGCAATGCACCTGGAATACCAAGAAAAAATAAAATAAATAACATAGGATCTTTCAACTTAAAGTAACAGTGTAAGGAGGATACTCCTCTCCCAAGACCACACAGAATGGCCAAACCAAGGAAAAAGCTTACCTATTGGTACTAGCTGCATTCTGACTCTTTAGAGCTGACAAAACACTTGCCAGGTCCGAGGAGATGTTGATGTTGGCCAAGTTGATGTTGGAGAACGGAGTCTTCGGAGTGGTGGAGGATGCAGAGCTGCCAGGACTACTGCCTGGTCTGCCTGGGGGTGTCATGCCCCCGTGAGACGGTGACGTAGCTGAGGTGTGATGGGGCAGCGGGGGAGTCCGACTTGGGGACAAGTTGCTGGACGACTGCATAGCACTCTGAAAGGGAAACATGAAAGTACTCCATTAGAAAGTCTTTGAGCTAGATAATACCAGTCTTAACACCTCACAATCACTGTATGTTCATTATTAAATGCAAGCATATAATTTCTTTTCCTTACTTGTGCATGCGACTTAGTGGGCGAAGAGCCATCCCCCTCTTCATCGCTGGAGTACCAATTGACATTACTAGTGCCTGGTGCAGAATCATCCACCCCCCCCATCTCTCCTGTCCCTTCCTCTTGGTCATCATGGACAGAGTGCTGTTGCTGAATACGCTGGAATAGTTCCCGTTGCTTCTGTGGCATCCCAGCCATGAATCGGCCCAACTTCCTGCCCGGGTTGGGTCCCATGTGACTAGAGTTCCCTCCCTGGCCCCCAAAGCCAGGCTGCTGTCCCTCACCATTCACCAACTCGTTCACTGCAAGTAATATTAGAGCTATTAAAGCATGCTATTCAGTACCTAAACATTACCTTCTCACAGGAAAAAATAAATGCAAGTTTCTGACACCCATAATACTTATTCTAAATACTAACAACCCACAAAACAAATCTCTGAGCTAAAGGTGTTTGCAAAAGCCTCAGAACTTTATATCCATAATTCAACAAAGATAGACTGAAGCCTCCCCACTCCTCAACACTCACTGTGTGGAGGCGTTCCGCCATGCCGGGGGGATGCGATGCCCTCCTGCTCTTCCCGACTGTGCTTGGACATTTTCTCCTGCTTGGAAGCATGCTGATGTTGCTGCTGTTGATGGGGATGCTGATGATGCTGGTGGTGCTGCTGCTGGTCATAGTGCTGCTGCGGGTGATCCAAGCTGCCCCCATCTCCTGTTCCTGCCCCGCCTTGACCTTCCTCGTGTTCTTGCTCTTCCTGCTCCTTGAGTAGGTTTTTCTCTTGCTTCTTCTCCAGGGCTCGGATGGCCTTGTCCACATCTAAAAGGATGTTAAGAGTCATTAGGTTTTTAATGAGCTCAATTCTTACAAAAAATATCTCTCAACTTTCCAAAATTAAGTTAATAATAATCTCTTTTTTTCTTTTCTTTTTACATCATATAACCATCCCATCATTAATAGTACACCAGCAAAGAAATCAATGGCAATACCTTTATAAAAAAAAAAATAATAAAAAAAAAAGAAAAAATCTTAGCGGAGGACAGAAGCTGAAGAAATTAAAAAGACAAAAACTTACACTTGAATCCCCTGCCCTTCATATCCATGATGCCAGGGATGTTCTCCACATTGAGAGGCTGGCCGCGTCGGTGGCCCTCAGTGATGTCGACCACCAGCTGGGCGGCCTCCTTGGTCAGCCGTGGGAAGTCTCCCAAGATGTCTTTAGGGGCCAGTTCTATGTGCTGAGGAGAGAAGGAAGTTTCTTAGGTAAATAGTAAACAGTTAAAGAACCAAACATCAAACCAGAATGACAGTCAATACTAATAAGCTCAAATAAAACCATTAGGAGAAAAAACAAAGTGAAGTTGAAAAATTATTTTCTCAAAAACTATTACACCTCAAAGGTCCCATAAAATTCCAACATAAGAGCTAAAGAGTAAGGCACAAACCTTAAGTAGTATCTGCTTGGCAGAGTCCGATAGTTGCCCATGGCTAAATTTACACTTTGCAGCCAGCTTGCAGCGGAGACCTGTATGGTAATACTTGCAAGGGAAGTCCTTGTGCATGTACAGGCATTTCTCCTTCTTGGCACAGCAGTCCATCATGTAGAATTTGCACAACTCCATCTTACGCTGTGGCTGAATATCATGCGAGTACGGACATGCTTTGCCCTGGAGGGGGAAGAGAAAGAAAAATGAAGGAAGTGAGGAAAAAGTATATGCGTATAAAGACTTTCAAGCACATCTACT
>NW_020868427.1:336525-339025 GCF_003789085.1 Penaeus vannamei | reverse complement strand
TAAAGAACTGCCTACAAAAAAAAAAAAAAAACACTGATAACTACTGGTAAACAATGATAAAAAAATAAATAAATATATAATAGACTGATGACTTGATACAAAAAATAGAAATAAAACACAACAGACTGATGACCAGGTTAACAAAAACACAAAATAGTTTTGGAAAGATAATGCAGATGAACAGATACAGAAAGACAGAAATAGAAAATAGACGAAGGGATAAAGCTTAAACGCAAAACACACGAAAACAAACCCATGAATACAGATAAACAGCTGAATATAGGCAAAATGGCCCCATATCCAAGCCACCAGACAGATGTAAACAAAGAGACACCAAAACAGAGATAAAAACAGACAAAATAATACACATAAGCAGACATATAGAGCTAAAAGATAAGCTAGGATAGACAAAAAGGCTAATAAATGAATAATAAAAAAGAGAGAGCAAAAAGACTGACAGACAGACAAAAAAGTCAGTTAATCAGCTGATTATTCAGTCAGCAAACCAGTTTAGACTAAAAGATTGGATAAAGTATTTAAATGGATTTAATAAATTATACATTGATGCCCAGATATACCTAGACAGATAAATTGATTGTCTGATAGATATGAATACTGATAGATAGACAGATCAACTGATAAAATGACAGATAGAAGTAGCAGACAATTGAAATAAAGATGTAGTAAAATACAAGGAAATGGAGAGAGATAGACAGCTGATACAGAGAAACGACGTCAACAGCGAAGACTAAACCCAAGAAAGAATAACTTCATCAAAGAAATAGATCGTGGGACAATTTCCATCTCAAATTTACAACGCTGTAAAAATGGCGACTTTCAACCTCAATATCAAACTCCTATTTCTTCCCTATCTAAAGTCTAAACACAAATAAAACGCACATAAATTGCCAAATAGAACAAAAGTCCCAATAAAATGTAAGAAATAAGATTCTATTTTAACTATTATCAGGCTCCAGTTATGTAGCAAGTTTTCGTTCGGATTCCTAGCGCGACTCCGACTTCGGCTTCGTTAGCGGGGGACTAGGAGGAGAGATGGGGGGCGGGGGGAGGCCACATGCAGTCCCAATCAGATATGTAACAGCAAATATGTGTTACTAATTTAGCAGATAAGCGTAATCTACAATAATCTAATATCTCTTGTATACTATCGCCCAATTTCCACCGCGTGACTGGCTGACTGACTAACCTAACTTCTTTACTAAATCAATTTTCTAGTATGATTTACGAATAACAAATATATGACAAAGTAAATACATCATGACTACAGCGAAAACAAGAAAACCCAAATATCACACATTTGTCAAAAAGTAGCGTTCAGATGCAAACTAAAACGTAGCATAATCAACCCATTAGCCTCTAAAGTTCAGAGAGCAAATGAATGAATTCTACGCAGTATTACAATATAAAGAAGTCCACATAACGCAACAACGGCTTTTGAAAAGTCATGCTATTCACAAAGATGTATTTTCAGTTCTCTCGTGTTACGTTTCATTCCGAGTTTATCAAATTCTTCCTCTTTCTCTCCAATAACCCTTATCCCGTTATCGAGAAATACAACTAAAATCACGATCTCAATTTATCTCGCATTTCTTAGAGACAAACCTAAATCCAAATAAAGATTATTAAAAAATGATTTAAAAAACACGAGGTCGCCATTTTCTGTTTTTAGAACATTCATTAAAGGTGAGGTATTGCAACAAGCCGTTATGCAATTTCCTCCCAATTCCTTGTTTATCCATTAACTTCTTCCCATTACTTCGCTCGGAAAATAGAACTAGAATTATCCAGAAATATCCAGTAATCACATAAAAAGTCTACACGAATAAAAATATAAAATAATAAAATCTACCGGCTATCTAGACACACTATACAACATTCTTCAACATGAACACTTCACAGCCAAACGACAAGACACATTCTTCACTCCTAACCCTTCCCCCCCCCTAAAATAATAACACCCATCCTACAAAACAAAACAAGACAAAGACAAAACAAGACAAACAAGACAAACAAAGACAAGAAGGAGGAGCAACGGCATTTTACAGTTCCTATGTTATACTGACACACTTTTACCCCCAATGTGTATAGCACCGCGTTCTTTACATTCTCACAGCTTAGGATTCTGAACGCTTCCATGTTTGCAATTTCATCTGATTTGCTTTGAATAATAAGAGAGAGAGGTGGCTGTGGTGTGGAATGTGGAGCTACCGGCTAAATATGGCTAGCTTGAGAGGGAGAGAGGGAGGGTAAAGGAGAGGGAGAGGAAAAGGAAGTAGGTAAGGGGGAGAGGGAGAGGGAGAAGGGGAAGAAAGAAAGAGAGAGAGGGAGAGGGAGAGGGAGAGGGAGAGGGAGAGGGAGAGGGGAGAGAGGAGGGAGCGAGAGGAGAGGAGAGGGAGAGGAGAGCGAGAGGGAGGGGGAGAGGAAGAGGGGAGGGGAGGGGAAGGGGAGCGGGAAGGGGAGGAGCAGGAGGTGGAGGAGT
>NW_020868427.1:311525-329025 GCF_003789085.1 Penaeus vannamei | reverse complement strand
TAAGCAGATGTCATTTGCATTTAAGGAGCTCTAATGATAAATTAATATTTATATGGGAGGTATTAAGTATATATAATACATTAAAATATATCGATTGAGAAACACAGCAATAAAAACAAAAATAATAATAAGCGTACAAACTAGAAATAAATATATCGATGCATTAAAAACAAAAACAAAAATAAATATGATATTACCAATAAATGCTTTAATAATAATGTCACTGAGGATGATGATTATGATAATAGCACCAAACACCACAATGTAATATTAATAGCACCAGTAGAGAGATACAGGACCTGCTAATAAGATTTTTTTTTTATACCTAAGGCACACTTTATTTTATGAAATATAAACCAAATTAACATTAATCAGAACGGCAATATTTCACTTCAAATTATGCATCACAAAATGCACGAGGAAAACAAAACTGAAGTCGTAAATTGCTGGCTATAATTAAGTGGATGACATTTCAAACAACAAAAAAAGAATTTTGGCGCCTAACCTTTGCCAAGCTGTCTTAACTTGTGGTCCACTGGCTGTTGTGGGAACGAATTGCATGAATAGTTTAATGTCGCTTTGCAGTGTTATTCTGTCCAAAATCTTTTTCGTAAATGTTTCGCTTATACAGGGAGGAAAAAGTGAGGGAAGTACGTAGGTTCTGGTAGTTCCAACACATACACACACACACGCATGTGCGCGCGCGCGTCCGTATCATGTATGTTTATGTGTATGTGTGCGCATGTACCTGTGGATGTATATGTATATGTACATGTGTGTGTGTGTGTGCGTGTACATATGCATGTGGATGTATATACACGTGTGTGTGTGTGTGTGTGTGTGTGTGTGTGTACGTCTGGGCGAGGAGCGCGCGTGCTTCTCCAGTAGCAGCACAATATTACTGGGTCTAGTTTAAAGCCACAGTTATTATACCTTTCAAATTCCAATGATCACTTTTCCAACGTGTAATCATCCTATACATAACTCAGCTGCTGACGCCATGTCCAAAATTATACGGAAAAGAAAAATCCTTTAGTTCATTTAGTCTTTGTTATTTAAGGTTGCAATAAACCAATTGTTTTAAAATAAATCCCACTGGAAAATTACGCACTTATACTTACATATTAAGTTGTAGAGGAGATGATATATCAAATAATCAAAGTAATGAGTTGGAATTTGAGTCCATTGTTTTTTCGTATTATCGAGTTAATCGTCAGTTTCTGTATATAAAAAAGGCACGTATGCTAGTGCGTGGGTCAGCATCCATTTTTCCTTCCACTTAGACATTCAAAAATACTCAGTTACACGCACATTCATACAAATCCGTGTATAGACATTTGATCATGGGCTGTTTGCCTGTGTGCGTGTGTCTGTATGTGTTTGTGCGGGCGGGTGTGTGCGTGTGTGTGTGTTAAGTGTGCCCCAACATTACCTAACTGAACTAATTCCCCCCCAGACTCTTCCCTCCCCCTAATATTCCTTACAGAATATGCCATCGCCGTATAGGTGCACATCAGTACACGAAGTATTATAGATATATTCACCCACATACAGATCAGGGCAGGCATTACGTTACGCGACTCGAAAGAAAACATAGAACGTAGATCTGCGAATGCACCAAGGAACCCGGTCTCTCCACAGGAATTCCTGAAGGGATGAATGAAATCTTGGAATTTCAGTTTTATGCCTGTTCATTTTTTTTAATCTTTGGTCTACACGTGAACCTGCAGTCAAAGTTTTGGGATTACTTTAGCGTCCTTATGGTCATGTTGTGAATTAATGATCCTGTTTGCACGCGTCTGCTTTATAGGGAGAATGGAAGCATCTGTTTTATCCCATAATTCTCACTTTGCAGTATGCAGAAGCACCCCATCGAAAACACAATTTTAATCCATTTTAATCGTAATAAAAATACCCCCACTCCCCGAACGGTGTGGCTTGGAGGGTGTACAGATAGCCAGTTACTAACAGATAGATAGATGGAAGAAAAAGAGAAAAAGGAAAGGAAGAAATGAAGAGAAAAGGAGAGAGACGTGGTCATGGTGTCACGCTAGAGCAAAAACAGACACGCTCTCACTTGCACTCGACTAACCGGCATACACAGGGGAAAATCAATTGTTTTTATCATGAATCGTATTCATTGTGACAAATGTAGAAAAGTTATGGATGAGGATGAATATCTTCACAATACAACAGGTGTAACTGATTTCAAATATATCTTAGAAACACGCGCTTTTCTGACGACAATGTATCCGAAACCGGTTAAATGCATCTCTTATATTGAAAAGATCTTCATTCTCATCTATCTTTTGTGCATACTTTTATCACGTATTTTTTCCTCATTTCTTTGCGCCTTGTTTAAAATCAGACATCTTTTGTGCAATATACTTACATATTTGCCATCATATTTAATAAAACATCTTTTCAAGTAATTCTTATCAACTTATTGGACGTATAAAGTGGGACTTAATTTTCGCGTTTGATTTCGTCAACTCTGTCTGCTTATGATTATTTTTTTTTCTTAACCAGTTAATAGAGAATCTTACAAATGACGCTCCTTTTTTGGAACTTGCATAATTTTCCAACTGACAAACCTTACTGAGTTGGCTTACACTGCGGTACTAGTATCCAATTCCAGTTATATCTGGTTGTGGGGATCGGTGTCCAATACACACGCACCTGTTTTAGAAGGTACCGGTTTGTTCTTGCATGTGCATGTTTTACTTAGAATACATGAATTCTTGACGACTAACACAGAATAATACTTTGAAATATTCCCACCGGAAACATGTATACTCACTTCGAAGTATAACAATTGCATACCTTGAGTGAGAAGTACATTTGTTTATATTTTAATTTCTCTTCTTTATATGGTCTAAAAGCACACAGCTGAATATCTTTTAGAATATATTTCTTCCTGTTAAATATGTATTTTTTATAATGCTGGGAATCAATCATCCTTCGTGCAACAGTTCTAATCTGCATATTGCTAAGGGTAATTATGCATCAACAAGAGACCAAATAGACACTTTATGCATAGTAAAACAGTTATCTTGCCAAATTATAATGCCTTTTCCTCAAGAAGTTGTAGCAAGTTATCTTTCAGCCTCTAGTACCCCCCCCCAAAAAAAAAAGAGTATATATATATATATATATATATATATATATATATATATATATATATATATATATATATATATATATATATATATATATATATATATATATATATATATACATATATATATATATACATACTTCCACAGAACTCTCCTTAAACTGTCAAATACTTAATATTGTACAAATACTTTCCAAAAATCATCTCCATATTTTGCTTCCTTTACAATAACCCACATTTTAATTTTGTATTCCATAGAAACATTTACCCATGTGGATAATCCTACACATAATGCAGCCAGGAATCAAATCTAAATCAAAGAAAAATTGAGTCAACCAACAATGATTCCATTTTCTCATTTATTACAAAACTTCAACATTAGACTGTTAAATATACAGTAGGTGAAGTGTGATTCATACAACTATATCAAATAAAGATGGCCAATGGCATTGTGACTTGGGATGCAGATGGTGCCTGAAGTTTTTCCTCGGCTTGACATGGTGGAGAAAACATCCAAAAATGATAACCAGTTCCTGTGTATAAAACATTTTATTGTACAGGTACTGCCGCCTGTCTTTGCTTTGCAGTGTTGTTACGCTCACAACGATACAGAGAAACCCTCCTTCTCTAAATATAACACAATATTTCTTTTTGTTTTTGTAATATAGTGATAATAAAAGAAAACTATATGATATTATGAAAATGAGACACAAGTAGTTTTGCCTTCCTGATAACTTTTTAAAACCAGGCCTTAGAATATCACATTCGTTTTAGGTGAATACATGCCTACACACGCTTAGAAAGAATTAGTTCAGATATTTATTATATCAAAGGTAATACCACTAAAAACACTTGTAATATTATGCAATTAAGAAATTAACATTTCTGAAATTAAGGGATATAAATGTGTTGATTTTCTTAAATTATCAACAGACATCCTTGTCATCCTTGACATATAGAACATAATAACAGCTTAGAGGCTCTCTCATTCACCAAACATTACAGCACTGACTTAAATTCTGCAAAAAAACAAAATAAACAATACACATACTCCCAATCATATCTGTGTATGTACTCTATAATCAGATGTATTATGAAAACATGATACTTGCATGGATGTACATGGAAATGTGAATGAAATTATGTTACTTACTCTATCAAAGCATTAAATCTCGTCTCTCTTTGACACTGGTACCTTGCCAATCCACTCAACAACTGAGGGACTTTCTTTTA
Organism: Penaeus vannamei; assembly: GCF_003789085.1. Lineage (NCBI taxonomy): Eukaryota > Metazoa > Arthropoda > Malacostraca > Decapoda > Penaeidae > Penaeus > Penaeus vannamei. The sequence goes on along the minus strand of NW_020868427.1, from coordinate 324,674 downwards.
CTTCCAATACATAATTCAATTTACACTTATGACTGGAGCTCAGCCAACCTGCCACCTGCAAACACACAAATCTAGCAAGGCTTAACGAGCTTGCTTTAAAAATAAAAGTTCTACTCTCATATATATAGACCTACATACATCTTTTGCCCTTAGCGAGAGGCCTTATAAAAGCTAGCTACGTTTTTCCTGTTCATGGGGGATGGGAGGGGTTATGCCTCTCTGATGGCATCAGCAAGAAAAGCTTGCACTCACAGGCATACTGACGTTTATTTCATCTTGCACAAGTAGCGCAGCTGCAACATCTTCACATCAGCATGGTCAAGCTTCACCACTCCTTCACTGTGATCAATCGAAAGAAGGTTCCCTGTCTGTTCCCTTTCTTCTCCAAAGATTACCTGGAGAGATGAAAAGTTTTTTCTTTTAATCATGTTGATATTATATGTACAGTAAGGATACATTAACATATTAAATATTGATCACTGTCAATTAAAATGTGGACAGCATAAAGGCATACAAATTATATTTCAAAGGTATTACAGAAGAAAGAAAAGATATGGACAAGAAGCTGAAGGAGAACAAGAAAAATAAAAAAACGAAGCTGAAGGAGAACAAGAAAAAGAAAAAGAAAGACAAGAAAGTGAAGGAGAAGATGGGGAAAAGAAAAAGATGGACAAGGAGAAGGAAAATGACAAGAGGAAGGTAAAGGTTGAGAAGATGGGGGAAAAAGAAAACAAAGAACAAGAACAAAGACAAGGGGAAAGTGAAGGAGATTTGAAAGAAAGAAAAAAAATTAAAGGAAAGTGACAAAAGGAAGGTGAAGGTTGAGAAGATGGGGGAAAAAGAAAACAAAGAACAAGAACAAAGACAAGGGGAAAGTGAAGGAGATTTGAAAGAAAAGAAAAAAGAAAGAGAGAAAAAAAGGGAGTGGGAAGAAATGGTATTCTGGGAGACAGGGGAATAAATATTCAACTAAGAGAAGAAAAGCAACTTCAGCACAATCAATCCCACTGACCTTGACCCGATCACCCTGGGCAGGAGTCACAGGTTCCAGGTGCTCCCCAAGAATATTGACGACTCGCTCCTCCTCTGGCAGGAACACCGAACACATCCCACCCTGTAAAAAGAAAATATCAGCAATAATTCTCTGCTCTTATAAAAAATTCCTCAATGATAACTGAAGTTCCAGTTTGATTTAACTTCAAATAAATGTAAATATACAACAAAAATTTGAACAAGGGGTAGAATGTGTGGTACTTACAGAGACTCCTCGGATAACACCTGTCTGGTCAATCAGACCAGAGTCATCATGGGTCTCCTTGATTCTCACAACAATGTCCGTTGTCTGCCAGTCATGCATGCTGAGAGAATCTAGGCCTGCTGGGACAAGAAAAGTATGATAGATACTTCCAATGAGGTTACGGAAGACAGAGTGCTGAATGATGATGATAATAATCATCACTAAAATTATTGTTATAATAACTGTATCTAAAGCAATTACAATTATAATCATTATCATAATAATTATGATAATTATATTGACAGAAACATATAATCAAAAAAGATTCAGACTGACTAATAATTTGTATATAACTGAAACACAGCAACCCATACCTGCTCCCGGTGTCTGAGGATTGTACGGGGAAGGAGCTCCAGGTGTCATTGGGCTGTACGAGGCCAGAGGAGATGGAGAAGCATAACCTGATCCAGGCGAGGGGGAGCCCTGGTATCCTGTACCTGGACTTGGGGTTCCAGCATATCCAGCAGGACTTCCACCAGCTGTAATAAAACACAAACACCTTGAGCAAAAATGCTGAAATGTGTTTTTTCAAGAACAGCTCATCATCTGAAATTCAAAGTAAATAGTAATTGTAAAATGAACCATATATATTGCATCAAAGGTAGAAAAGGTATGAATGAGAATGAGTATGTTCACAATACAATAAATCTCTTGCATTGTATAGATATTCATTCTCACTCTTACCTTCTCTAATTATCAACCATTAAAACTATCAAAACTCACGCTGGTATCCTGAAGGTGAGGGCTCAGCTTGGTATGGGCTGTAGTTGTGGTCTGAGCTGTACACTGTGCCAGGGGTCTGAGGGGTGTATGGACCCTGGCCTGCATCAGACTGGTAGCCTGGAGTACCTGAGTATTTTCAAGGAAAAATTAGGAAGTATCCCAAGGTAGTAACAGAGTGGAATTTGTTATAAAAACACCAGATACCAATAGGTTTTTGAGAGTATCTCTTTAGTAGCCCCCTTATTACTAACCAGGATTGTAAGCTGGAGAAGGTGAGGCATCATCATAGGAGTATTCATCGAATTCTGAATTCCTTGCAGGAGTGTTGGTGATGGTAGGATCCCATGCCGATTGTCTGGAGATGGATATACAAGATAAATCATATGATGAAGTACAGTACCTCCAATTTTAATGAATTTAATTACCTTTTCATATATGATAATACAAGCCACAGTCACATTTGGTATTAAAATTAGACAAGCTAAACATAAATCAAGATATATAATGATATAAACCAAGAGCAAGGTAACCATCTTTTGACTCACCTGCCAGGTGTTGCTGACCCATCGTGTGATGGAGTCATGCTGCCATAATGAGGTGTACGTGACCCTTCGTACTGAGGAGTCTGTGAGCCATACATTGGAGTGCGTGAACCAGTGTTGCCATACATGGGAGTAGCTGAGCCGGCCCAGGTGGGAGTGCGGGCATAGGAGGTGACGGATCCAGACCTGGCAGTGGCCCCCACTGCTGCCACACGGGATCTGTCCACAATAATGGTCTGGCACTTGGAGTGGAGCTCCACACGCACAGTCGAATCAGTGGCATCCTTGACAATACCGACGTGACCTGGAGAATGTGAAAAGTGGATCAGCATTTTTGCCTTCAATGTACCAGTCATCCTGGCAATATTGTCAATACTACTTCACAATTGAAATAAACTGCACAAAAAGGGGAAAAATCACCTTTGTACGGTCCCTGTGTGATCTTAATAGTCTGTCCAATGATACCACGATCACGGCCCATGCCTCTCCCTCGTCCTCGTCCACGGTTCCTATCCCCAAAGCCACGGTCTGCACCCCCTCGATCAGGCGCACCGCCGCCAGCAGGGTGGGCTGGGGAGCTGAGTCGAGGGGACATGAATCCTGTGCCCATGCCCATTCCACCCACTCCTAGGCCTCCACCCGAGGACTGCGGAAAGAGAATGATAAATAACAGGTCTCCATAAATAAAAAGGAGATGACTTTACTTCAAGCAAGAGCTAAATGTAATACTGGTACTAAAATTTCACAAATATGTAGCCATTCTTTTGTAACAGAATCAACATCGTTACTCACCTTTGCACCACCAGCCTGAACTAAATGCCTTGTCTTGCACACAAAAATACCACCATTCTCAATCATCATCTTCGAGTGGAGGAAGGCAAAGTTGCGATACAAATGACGAATCTCACCTTGACGACCCTGGAATTCAGAAACAGGAACTTGTTAGTGAAATTACTCTCATCAGTAAAATGACACACACACAAAAAAGTTAAAGTGTTTTAGTTGAATGACTTCACTTTAATCTAATGCTTCAATTCCTGACTCTCTATGCCAGAGAGACACATGAAGACTATCGTAAGCTGAGAGAATGCCGATGAGTCATAAGTCACTATAAATACTGATAAAATACATGATGAACTTTGTCCTTTTTTATATTTTATGGAAACTTACACATGGGTTAGAATAAACATATATGAGGTAACAATCCTATAGGTCTTATGTTTGCATCAATATATCTTTTCCAATTCAGGTTATATAAATATGATAAGCAGTCTTGAATGATGTTACAGAAAGACCAAGAGAGAAATAAGGAAAAATAATCACTATAAACAAGGAAAGTAAAATATTCAAAATGCAAAAACAACAACAAAAAATGAAAATGAAAAATAAACTTACCGAATGCGGGCCGTCAATAACCTTAACGACATCTTTGACCTGAATGGTGTTCTGCTCCGAGTCGAGGGCCATGGCTCTGCGGTTCTCCTTCTTCTTGTGCACAGCCTGGGGCTTGACATGAACCAGCTTACCATGCATGTTGAGGACCTGGAAGTTCTCCTTCTCCAGGCGCACGATGACGGCAACAGTTTGAGCACTGTGAGGTGGGAGAGGAAGTGTAAAAACCACAAGTTCTAGATGATTTACAGTCGAGAATAAAATCAAATAGAAAAATACCAGAAATGGAAAATTCAAATGAAGGAATGAAATCAAGAATAAAGGAAAATCATGGGTACATGAATAACAAGAAATGGCAGACACTTACTCTAGTGATACCAAGTCTCCCCACTGGTACTGTCCAAGGGAGTCCACACCTGTTGCTACGTCCGCACACAACTGGAGATCTCGAGGCAAGACCTGCCGACCAAAATGGGTTTTAAAGCAAGATTTAACCACAGGTCTCCAAACTGTAATACAACAAATCCATTTTGCTAGAAAAGAGAGAGAAAATTGATCATGACCTGGAAATGAGACTTTTCTTACCTTGAGCTCGTGCATAGTCAAGTCAGAGAAGAGGACAATCATGTTTTCCTCTACACGGACAATAAGCCCAGTGTCTCCCTCGTAGCGGCCAGCAATCACCTTCACGTGATCTCCCTGACTGAAATACTTTTTCAACTCATGAGCCATGAACTCGAGCTCATCCTTGAGGTCTTCGTGCCTGGGTAAGATGGTGATCTTGTTGCCTGAAAGACAAAACAAAGTTAATTCTAATGCAAATAAAATTTAAAAATCAATTTCAAAATACTAATAAAGTAAGCAATAAACAGTAGAAAAAAATAATAATAATAATTAAAAAAAAATACAGGCTAAAAAACAACAATTATACTTTACCATCAACACGTGTGACGCGGCCCATCAAGTTCATCAATTCACCCTCGCACACCTCAACATTATCTCCAGGTGCAAAGCTGTGCCCTTCATCCTCACGATTGGAGGTGGTGAGCTGGGGAAATAGTTGGAGTTTAAATTAGTTTTAAAATTATTAACCATTCCCTCTCCAATGAAGAGGAGAAATTTAAAACAATTTCTTTGAAGAAAGCATGTAACTGTCTATATCAAAAGAATAATGATTTTGACCATAACTTGATAGACTCAATTGATAAACAAATTTGTAAACAACATTATATATTCATTCTTGTGAGACCAACTAACAAACTGGTTGAGCAGGAATCAAAACTATTCAGTATATGGAACCTAAGTACTCCTTTTAGCTTATCCTTTCAGTACACACACCCACTCCAGATCCCACAGACCCTTTGCAGGATGCATACCTCCATATCTGCCAGACTCTGCTCCTCAAACTTCTCCAGCTCACTAAGTGTCGGCTTGACACCATCAGCCATGATGGCCGACATGGCAAAGGTCTTGTACAGGTATCCCTTGCGAGTGAAACGGTTGCCCTCGAAGATGAGGAAGTCACCATCCTGTGTAACTTCACCACCAATGGCCCTGATGGCATCGATGTCAAAGAGCTTCTGTGCCGGCCGGCGGAACTTCTTTCTCTTGAGGTCATTGTCGGACTGGCTAGATCTGTTGGATGCAATCACAAGGTTATAACTTTTCCAAATTTATATTGCTTCACATGCTGGAGTAAAAATTACAAAAAAATACTAAAGATTAAGTAAAAAGATGACAAAATTAATCAATAAAAGAGTAACAAAAAAGTGGATATGAAACCAATTACAAATAATCATATTATAAAAACTGAATCAGGAAAAGCAGTTTTTGAGTGACAGATAATTGCTTTTCTAAACTGTAATGGCAATAAATTCCTTATAAATTGATAGCCATAGTTTATTCATGAACATTTCAAGAAAGATCAAGTAGGCATAGTGTAAGGGTTCTAAACTAATTAAAAATAAAAGCAGTTTTCGAGTGACAGATAATTGCTTTTCTAAACTGTAATTACACGAAGTTCATGAAAGCATTCATGTGTAAACAAAACAAAACAAAATCATTGTAAACAAACTAATTATCCAGTATCAATAGGTTCATGTTTAGCTACATTTACTTTAAAGATTATACTCTTTATATAACTGAATTTACTTGAATTAAAACAACACCTCTGTGCAATGACAAAGTAGAATGAGACAAACCAAAATACATTTATAGAGAAAAAAGTTGATTGAAAAAAAAAAGCTAAAAGACATGAAAAATTAGTAAAAATAAAAATATCTCCCCACTATGGTTTACCTCAATGCTCCTCTCATGCGAGTGTAGTCAATACGTGGAATGAGCTTCAGGTGAACATTGTTCTGTGAAGCATCAACGTAGTCCACCTGAGCCAAATCATCCTTGAAGATACCTGGAAAGACGCAATTTGTCATTTAAAAAATAGAGGTTTTCCTTTATGAATGGACTCGTAATCTTCTAGAAATTAGGTGTAAAAGGAGCTATCCAATTCTTAACAAAAGAGAAGTTTCCTTTTTTTTTGCAACTATGCACCTGAACATCTGTCATTCACCAGCCAGTCTTACATACTAGATAGTCTTCATATTTTAGACTAAAAAAAAGAAAAGAAAAAGAAAAGAAAAAAAAATTGGTAATTGTATTTCAGCACAGCCAAAGATTTTGGTTAAAAATTTAAGGATATTCCTATCAACAGTTTCTGACACCAAGAATGCCCTATTTCTTTAAGACTTGGTCAAAGACTGTCCCCAGTAATTTCAACATAGGCTTGCATTGGTACCATATTTTAAAATTAATGCTGTGTAATCACCCATATACTAGGAATCCAAGATGTTTTTGAAAGGATTTACAGATCAAACTGCAAACATATCTCAGAATCTATGACATTTCATAACACCAATCCAAATTATTACCCAATATCTTACAAGCGATGAAAAGAAAGAAAAAATCCCCCAGCATGGTAATAAAAGGAACTCACCTCTCTTCAGCCTGACCCACGCTCCACGCTTCAAAGTGGGCACTTCCTTGACCACACGTAGCACATCTGTCATCTGACTGATGGGCACCATCTACAAGATTTTACAAGAAGCATTCGTTACAATCACAAGAAGTCCCTCTTCTTTTTTTTTTTTTTTTTTCAATACTAAAGTTCACACACCAATTCAACTACAGACTGTTTCCTACTTATCATTGTAAATTTATTTTTTAACAATCCTTAGTTTTTATATTTTGCCATTCTTCAAAATTATATCCATCATACTCAAAACTGTTAAATATCTTACAGTCTGCTGCCACGTCCCCAGCCTGAGGTTCGACACGCCTTCCATGGCAGCCTTGACGTGGGTCTGCTTATAGGCCTCAAAGTAGAGGTACCCCTTCACTCCTTCTGGAGCCACCACAGACTTGATCTGCAGCGGCTCCTCTGTGAACTGGTAAGCAATCATTTTGCGCATCAGTTGCAAGCAAGTGATCTTCTCCTCACCAATGCGACACTTGACCATCCAAAGATTAGGATCCCTGTAATGGAAAAGAATGGTCAAGAGAATGTTCATTTCAGTTGATATAACACAAAATCATATCATTATCAAATTCCCAAGTTTGATGAAAATATGCCGCATATGAATATATATACACCAGAGATTTTATTCAAATTCCACTTGTAATTCCGAACTTCATCTAATCATATCAATAACAACAAACACAAAGTCACTCACTTCACACCGGGCAAGAGAGTCTGCTGGGTGATCTCATCGCTCATCTCCTCACCTCCCTCGCCGAAGCGCATGGCAGCCGACGATTCCTCAGCATACTTGCGACGGTAGTATTCTTCAATCTCCTCCTCTCGCTCATTGCTGTTGAAATGGAAGTGTTTAATTAGTTGGACATTTCTTTGCCATAAATCAAGTTTTTCCTCTCATTTTCTCTTCTGAATGGTAAAATTATAAATATAATATATATGAAGCATCAGTCATAATTTTCCTCAAAGTAAACAAATGTATCAGCACTCTTGTCAATCATGACTTTCTTGTGACAATTACATAAGAGATAGAGAGCTATCAAGCTGAATTTCACTATTCAAAAATACAAAGCAAATACTTACTCCCACACACTGTGAGCACGGCGATTTGCTTCAATCTCCCTGGCTGTAACACCCACTTCTTCCTTCTCATTCCCCAGTAGATCATAGTAGTCTCCCTGTTTATAAAATAAATAAATAGATTAAACTAACGAGTCAATAAAGAAATACTAAAGTAAGAAAACGTTCCTCCTTTTCTGCATTTCACAGTGTCTCAGGAAGTAACAACCATAAGAAAGGATATTCCAAAATAAAGTTCCCACCACCCTCAAAAAAATCATAACCAGAGGCACATCCGGAGCCACTCAACAGCATCCGGACAAGACAAGGGAGACCAACGCACCTCATCCTCGTCATCATCTTCCCCTTCGTCGTCGTCCACCTCGGCCTCCTCCAGGAAATAGTCAGACACCATTCCTCTCTTCTTCTTCTTCTTAGGCTGGCGGTCATCCTCCTCATCCTCCTCGCTGTCATACTCCTGGATGAAGTAGGGGGAGAGATAGAAAGTTGTTGAATGACATACACACATATTGGGAAAAGGAAAATAGAAAGGTTGGTGAAATAAAGAGCAAATATTCACTGTAATCATTAAATTACATAGATATTGTTAGACAGCTTATAAACACTAATATTTACATTCATATAAGAACAGGAATACAGTAAAGAATAAGGAGACAAAAAAATAAAAGCCACCCACTGAGTTGGCAAGATCCTCCCCGTCCGCCGGCTCTTCATCTCCACTGATTTCTTCTTCGCCACTCCTTGCCTCTTCCGCCTCATCTGACCTCACTGAGCGGCTTCGGCTTCTGCTCCTACTCCTACTCCTGCTTCTGCTTCTACTCCTGCTACGGCTGCGGCTTCTGCTGCGACTCCTGCTTCTGCTCCTGCTCCGACTCCTGCTCCCAGACCTGCTGCGGCTCCTGCTCCTACTCCCACTGGCACTGCGACTTCTGCTTCTGCTGCCGCTGCGGCCTCTGCTCACACTGCGACTGCCACTCCTACTGCGGCTACGACTCCTGCGCTGCTCTCCCTGTCAGAAGCAGTAATTAGATTAAACAACAGCAAGTACTCTGGCTCAAGTGAAATTAAATCTGGGATGGAAGCAAGAATCGTACAAATATGAAGAGAGAAATGAACAAACAGAACAGTCTGTATCACTATAAGTGAGATTTTAGTGGTTAACATTTGGCATACAAATTCTTATGCAGGTGAAAGAAATCACTCTGAATCAAATATGAATTGTAGAGACCTAAAAAATTACTGGCAAAACTGGAGAAGGTAGCAGTCTACTAATAGCCTAAATAAAAGCCTAAACACCTGAAACTACTCATGGTATTGAATAAGGTGTTGCCACATAATATTTCATTTTCCTTTAGAGAGTAAAGCCATGAAAATAATCATAATGTTATAAATCGAGAGGAAGACAGACAGAGAGAGATGATAGAAAAAAGACAGAAAAAAGATAACACTAAGGAAAGAAATACACAACCAAAAAATTGCAAGCCCTTACCTCACTATCACTTCCTCCCCTGGACTTCTCATGGTCGGAGTCGGAGTGGTAGCTAGCCTCGCTGTCCGACATTTTGGCTAGCTAGTCCCTAGTAAAGTAAAATACATTAATATCAGGTAATCCTTGGTTAAGGTGCCAGGTTGCCAATACTGACAATATTGACACCAAAGACTGCTTATGTCTACTCCACATATATGTAAAATAATTTTTCAAAAAGCAACTAAAAACTCATAAAGCATTAAGATAAAATGTCCTTAAAAAAAAAAAAAAAAAAAAAAAATCAAAACTTAAGAAAATAATAACGATAATGAAGCAGGGAGAGAATATATTTACAAAAGGTTAGTTACATTTCATCGAAGGTGAATAAAGGAAGGGGAAAGATGAATTTGGCGAGATGAAATATACCAAACTGTACCAGGTTTCCCATTCCGGTACCCACATCCCACACTCCATTTACAACAAAACAGCCGAGGGAACCAACACTGTCCCTTCTCACTATTAAATTCCTGCAAGAACATACCCATCTGCACCCTATCACCTTGCAAGACATCAACACCTGTTAGACTCTCTCCCTCTCTCTCATAATCAAGTATTCGTACATTCAACTCATTCACCATGCACAGATCGGTTCAGGGAAAGGAGGGACTAAGGCAAATCAGGGTGTAATGTTATGGTGGGTGTGGCTGGAGGAATCGTTTAAAGCAGTACTAAGATATATCAACTATCCCTATATCATAGTGCAGGTGGGTGGGGGTGGAGAGAAATGGCTAGTTTTTGACAGCCTTTGCACAATGATGCATATATCAATAGGTAATATAATAATAATAATAATAATAATAATAATAATAATAATAATAATAATAATAATAATAATAATAATAATAATATACTGACATTACTAACAGCAGTCTTAAATATTAGAAAATATCAAAAATCAAGGAAAAGGGTAAACAGGTGAGACGTAGTTCACGCAATTGGTTCATAGGTGACAGTACTTGTGGGGCCATCTTTATGTAAAAACAATTACTAAACTCAACACACACAACGGGCAATGGCATGTACGTACATGTCATACCCAGCGGCTTGGGGTTAATGACGATGACAATGATAATAATAACAATAACTATAAAAACAATAATAATAATAATAACAACAACAATAATAATAACTAGATAACAACAACAATAATACAATAAATAATAATAATAATACTAATACAAAAAACACAAAACATCAATAACAATAACAATATATGATAAAATACCAATGATAACAACAACAATAATGATGATAGTGACAACAATTAAAATGAAAACAATAACATCAAAAACAAAAATAATAGCAACTATTGGAACAACAATAACAAATGTAACTATTACAACACCTACAGTAGTCTTCACAGTCGGACCTTAAACATGAAATTACACCAACAAGATCCATTCAAAGCAATTCAACCAAACGAATACAGTCTAACCCAATCAATCCTAAGATATTTTCAACCAAGGAGAAAATATACAGCACATAGAATAAGTTCACAAGAATTTGGAATTTTCTGTGGTCCTCCTTGATTTTGATAGAGAGCAGGTGAGGTCATACATATGAGAAAAAAAAGGACTAGGTCAGGCCTGGGTATTCTGCAGAGAGTGGGTAAAGTGGCTGGTCCGACTCCCATTCTAAAACTAATCTAGTCGGCCTATCAAAACCTTTCTATTAAACCCTCTAATAATAAACAATTCCATTCTATCTCATCCCAACGCCAAAATGCAACCAAACTCGACTCAGCCCGAGCTATTCCCACTCAACCAAAATCAATTCAATGTAACAAACTCAACTCAGGCAAGATGTGCCTAAAACTCACACGCCAAGTACTTTTGTAACATTTCCCTATGATAATCGGGGCATCTGCTCCCCATATCCCATGACAACTTCAACCCATGTTTTTCATCTTTCAAACTGAAATGCAACAATTTAGATGCAATGTATGGCTCGAAAAATATTTGACAAATACGAGTACTTTAGGTAACTGTTCCCTAGACAGGGGGTGCAAGTCCCTCTATACTCCCTTTATCAGCATTTCATGCAAACTTATTGAAAATGGACATTAAGAACTCTGGCTGCGTGAGGGTGTTGTGGACTAATGCCATCTTTTCTGGTAGCAATTAAGGCGTCTCGCGATGCGACATGACATTTTCATCATTTACCAGTAAATATAAGGCCACTGCAGCTTAAACTATGTTTCTCCTTACTCTATTTTTTACACTCTATAAGATGAGCGTGTCCATTTTCCTTTATCTCCACGCATCGTCTTGGTAACTGACACTGTACTTTAAACTGGTGAGAGAAAGATGTTGGCAAAATAAACAATTTTCCTTGTCTCTGAGGTAAGTAATTCAGCGCAATTTTCATTGAAGTTACACCAGTCAATATATAGCTCCTGCTACAATCAAATATTCTATATTTTATCAAAACACCCTTGTTAAAATTCTATATTCTATATAATTTCAGGAATATTGTTCATGAAAAAACTTTCAAATTAAAAAAAATATATTATAAAAGCAAAATCCTAATTACCCTATATCTAAGACAAACATCCTGATCTTCAAGTGAAAAATGTTGCTTTACATATCCTAAACGCACAACATATCAAATAGTATAGTCAAAACCACCAAAATCAACCCAAAGTCACGTCAACCGATCCGAGCCAACCTGGAATAAAAATCAACACTAAAATAGATTGATTAGGAACAGATTAAGTCGTGGTTTTTGTCCCCGCTGAGGACATAAAAAAAAAAAAAAATCTCCATTTAACCTGCCGCAGAGACGTAAAAAGTCTCCATTTAGTTTGTTGCATCTCCCAGGGAATCCCATGTGGGTCATAATCGTCACAAACTTTCATTCTCTTCCTACTGGGGTCGTGTTTCATTTTTTTCATTTCCTTCGTTTGCAAACATTGTCTTTGTATTCTTGTCTGCCTAAAGATCCAGACTGACAGAAATGTGTTGTCACTCTACAAACAAACAAGAGTAAACATACAAATAAACACAAACAAAACAAACCAATAAACATACAAACAAACTAATAGACAATGAAATAAACCAAACAAATATAAATAAACCAAACAACAAATATGTAATAAACCAAACAATAACCATAAATAAACCAAACAATAAATATATAATAAACCAAATAAACATACAAATCAACCAAACAATAAACACACACAAACAAAAACAAACAGACAAACAAACACAAACAAGACAAAAATCATCACTAACACATCATAAAAAGTAAAAAAAAAAAAAAAAAAGAAAAAAAAAAAACGACCTTTTAATCAAATCTGAAAACTCACGATAACAACTGATAATAAAAACAGAAACTTCATCAAATTCGTCGATTTAATAATTATACAGAACTTCTTGAACTCGTAAATGGTCGACTACGTGAAGATTAAGATAAAATAAGGTCATAAAAGGTTGTGAAATAATAAAAGGAATTACGAAAAAAATATTTGTAAACATTACACATTTTTCAAGACATTTTTTAGTTATTTATTTCTTTAATGGAACTATTTACGGAACCTATATATGGATAATAA
>NW_020868427.1:274025-306525 GCF_003789085.1 Penaeus vannamei | reverse complement strand
AAGCAGGTCAGGAGTGACAAGCAGGTGTCATAAGGAGTGACAAGCAGGTGTCATGAGGAGTGAATGTCATAAGGAATGAAGATCAGGTGTCATAAGGAGTGACAAGCAGGTGTCATAAGGAGTGACAAGCAGGTGTCATGAGGAGTCAGGTGTCATAAGGAGTGTCATAAGGAGTGACAAGCAGGTGTCATAAGGAGTGACAAGCAGGAGTTGTAAGAAGGAGGAAGGGGAGGAGGAGGAGGAGAGGAGGAGGAGGAGGAGGAGGAGGAGGAGGAGGAGGAGAGGAGGAGGAGGAGGAGAGGAGAAGGAGGGAGGAGGAGGAGGAGGAGGGAGGAGAAGGAGGAGGAGAGGAGGGAGGAGGAGGAGGAGAGAGAGGAGGAGGAGGAGGAGGAGAGGAGGAGGAGGAGGAAGAGGAGGAGGAAGAGGAGGAGAAGAGGAGGAGGAGAGGAGAGGAGGAGAGGAGGAGGAGGAGGAGGAGGAGGAGGAGGAGAGGAGGAGGAGGAGGAGGAGGAGGAGCTGAGGGGCAAAAAACAAGGAAAAATAAAAGGAAAAGGAAATGGAGAAGGAGAATGAAACGAAGAAAAAAAAGTAGATGAGAAGCTGCACAAAACAAAAGCACACTGAACAAACACCTAGGGATCCTACCTTGACCCTGTCCTGCCTGGCTGAACAGTAGTCGCACTGCGGACATTTGAAGGGTTTCTCCGGCAGGTGCAATTTCATATGCCGACGGAGGTGACTGTTGGTAATGAAGTTGCGGCCACACGTGTTGCACACAAACGGCCGGCTTTTGGAATGTCCTTGCATGTGTTCCTTGAGGTGTGACTTTTTGGCTGTGGTATAACTGCAGTCCTGGAACTGGCACCTGAGGAGTTCACCTGCAAAAACACCAAACAAAGGAATCAATGCCTGAATACCAGTTGTACATGTGTCCTCCATGAAGATATATCCAATACACATATGCAAACAACATCAGTTAAACAAAAATGTATGGATTCTATACCTGTATGCATCTTAGTGTGTACAATGAGAGCATTTTTAGTCTTGCCTGACCATCCACATGTCTCACACAGGAATGGTCGCTCATTGGTATGCTTTGTCTCATGCACCTTCAAGATTTGAAGTCGAGAGAATGTATCACCACAGGTCTTGCCTGAAATACACAAGAAAATGTTATCATCAAAACTTTATAACACAGGCCTTCCTCTGTATCAATAATATGCATGAATGCTTTTCTCTCTCATTCTTTTCTCTTACTATCTATCTTACCACCTTCCTATTATTCTTCAAGTACTATGTTTGTCACTCACATTGGAAATTACATCTTGAATTGAATCTTATTCCATGCAACAGGGAGAAACTTGTTGTCTTTGCAATTAGCATATCACGTAAGAACAATTACTTCTTTTGTGGCCCCAAGCTCTTATACTTTCTATTCTTCATTTCTCCAAAGTATAAAGCTGATAAATTCATCTCAAACCTGAGGACTTTGTTGTATTTTGCTGTGGTAGTTCCACCCATGCATGATAAGCACTCATGTCTGAAAAGCTTTCCTTCCTGACATCAAGTGTGGACAAATTCAGGGACATAAAAAACTAACCTCTGCACAGTGAGGCAAGCACATTGGATAAACAATTCTCATGATAGACCTAACCCGAAAAACCAAGTAACAAAAAAGAGAGATTCCATTGATCTTATTGTAAAACCATTTTTCTATAGCTTTTAAATACTTCTTTGTATAAGCATTAATCATCCAAGCATCATTTCCATAGAGAAGTACTGACCAAACACACCATCTTAACAACCTAATAAAAATTTCCGTCTTCTCACCATTGACAATTAACCACTCACTTCTACTCACTCACAAATACACACATAAAGAAAGCATAAAAATATTTACACTTGTACTTCCTGCTCTTGGAGTGGAGTGCCATGTGTTCCGTCAAGTTGAACTTCTTGTGGGAGCTGAAGGGACAGTGCGGGCATTTGTGGGTCTTGGTTTCCTGGTGTGTTAGCCGATGGTCCAACAGGTGATAAATGCGCTTGAAAGATGCTTCACCTGTAAGGGTTATAAGTTATAATTTGTTCTCTTGCTGTACTTCTCCTATACATGTAGGTTAATAAAACATAGTAAAAAAAAAAGGAAGAAAACAAAAACAAAAATAGAATAACCGATATATAGAAGGAAATCATATAATGAGCAAATGAAAAAGAAAGAAAGAAAAGAAAGAAAACAGGGAAACTGACATATTGAAGGATATCATACAATGACCTAATGAAAAAGAAAGAAAGAAAGAAAGAAAAGAAAGTAAAATTTAAAAAGAAAGAAAAAAGAAGGAAACAAAGAAAAGAAAATGAAAAGGAAAGAATGAAAAATTGAAAATAAAGAAAAAACAGGACAACTGACAGAGAAGAAAACCATACAAGGAGCTACGACCTAAAGCAATGAAACCCAAAAATTTTGTGAAGGAAACCTGAAAATCAAGGCTGTCAAACATGCTGCTCAACATACTTTGTTCAAGCAGCTCAAAGTTCATCATTTGCAAATCAAGCCATACCTTGTATTCTGTATGATCTAACTAGCCTTTTGTCTATCAAGAATATCACCCATGTTATATCATATTCTTTAGATTAATCAAATGAGACTTTTTTGTCTTTTACGTATAATATGCTGTATCATGTTTAAGATGAATCATATGCCGGCCCTTCTTTCTCTTACTCCAAAAAGCCCAAGGACACTCAATTAGTGAAATAGTACTGCTGATGCTGAATCCGAGCTGAATCACTCATAAAAAGCAACTCAAAAACTGGTTGTTTTACCACTTTTTTTTTCCCAACTGTTATCTTAAAAACTAGACCAAAAATAAAAATATACTTCTTATTGGACTCTTTCCAATACAGTGTATCCTCACATGTGTCACAGCGGTGGGGCGGGCCTGGAAAGTGGCCTCTCATGTGGACATAGTAATCTTTGATGCGAGGGAACGTTGCTTGGCACAGTTCACACGCTCTCTCGGTTGTTGCAGGTTTATCCTCCCCTATGGAAAAAAAATGTGCATATATATATATGAAGGAAGAAATGAGAGAACTCAATATAATCCTCATAATCCATACTTTAAAAGTATCCTGTCATCAAAAATAAACATTTCTTTGGTTGCATTAATAAACTTGACATGAAGTCATTTACACACCTTTTGCTTTCTCCACTGGCTTGATCCGAGAACTTGTCCTCCTCCATGCCTCCTTGCTTTGTGCTAAGTTCCCCTCTGACCCATCTGTCTCTTCCTCTTGGCACTCTCTGGCTTCAACCTCCTTATTTATGACAGCGGTTTCTTCCTCCTGGACTATCGCTTCAGGATCATCTGGGTTTAAGCTATCACCATCAAAATGCGGCAAGTCAGCTGTGTTGACAACCAGCCTGTTGGAGTGTCCTAAGTCTTCTGGTGGTGTTATGACCTGGCTTCCACTTGATAGAAACCCTGAAAGACTCCCTATAGAGTAAAACAAATGAAATAAGACAATGTAATCAAGCCACAGTATTGAAAATCTAATGATTTATGTTGTAAGAAACTCAGTAAATAATGAACAGTACAAATTAAGAAATGTAAATTAAGAACATTCTAATTTTACAGAAAGATTCAAATAAACAATACACACCGGAATTTACAGTTCTGTTGATCTTAAACTTGACCTGGCGAGGAGTAGCATCTGCATCAAGGGCAGGCATAGGCTGAAGGCTGTCAGGAGTGATGCCCTCGGGCAGTTCTGTCTCTAAGCTTCTTCTGTCTCCAGAACCTTCAGCCTCATTAAACATGTTTCTCTCTTCAACGCAATTCTTGTATAATGGACCTCGATCACCCTCATTCATCACACTTCTTGCATCTAGACTGCACTCTGAAGTCTCGTGCTTCATATCTGATACCATGTTCTGAGGTACGATGTCCCTCTGTCTAATGGTTTCCAGAGATTCTTCACTAGGCCTGGAGAGGGCCCTGTGAAACCTTTCCTCTGATATGCTTTTCAGGTAGTGATCATAATGCTGTTCCTCATTTGGAAATCTGTCCTGGAGAGCAGGGTCACCTTGGTCCTCAATGTCCATCAACTGCTTCTCATCCCTTGGGTCCTGCTTCATCTTTTGGCACTGTGAGAACTGGTGCTGGACTGTCATGTCTTGTGGGCAGTTGGATATCTGAGTGTCAGTTGAATTCTCATTGTAATATAACTCCCGCTGATTGCAGTTGATGTCCTGAGCACTAGCAGAATCATCCTGATAGTATGATTTTGTATAATTCTCTTGGTTGTGGTGAGGTTCGAGGATCAGATGTTGGTTTTCTTTTTCTTCTGGAGGTCGACATGGGTAGCAGTTCAAACCTGGATTCATATTTTCCTCATACTGGAAAGACTGTGTGCTCTGATCATCAGAAACTGTTAAGTCATCTTCAGGATTGTAGTTACTTACATAATATGACATATTTTTCAGTGTATTTTCTCTGCTAGAATATACCAGCGGAGCACTAACTCTAGCATTATATGAATCTGAGACCTTCATGGTAAAACCTTGTTCATAAACTTGTCTTTGGTACATATGACTAGAATCAGAGGAAAGCGACTCATCATTAGCGTACTGTGGTTCCTGATGCCACAGTGTCATGGTACGTGCATGGGGTGGGCCAAAGTGACCCTGATTATCACAGGAAAAGCTTATGTCTTCAGCCGATGTAGTTTCGCCAATGGAATCCTCAGATATATGTGCATGGGTTCCAACTATTGTCGATGATGTTGATGGGTGTGAGAACACAACATTTGGCTGATTGATGTGGATGTCTTCTGCACTGTGTCCCACCACACGACATAACTCGTACTGGGGGCACTGCTCTGCCTCAGCGTCCTCACAGCCTCTCCTCGAACTTACATGGAAATCAGTAATTTTATGATGGTTTCCTAGTGCTGCTGCATTAACCTGATTTTCTTCCATGTCTGAGGAAACCTCCTGGATAGCTTGTGAGGGATGGGCAGCATGGGAGGGGAAGTCTGTGTTTGTGACTAAGGGTTCAGGAGGTCTGTTACTTGTCAGCTGATCTTCTTGGAGGCCGTCAATTGCAGTGGATATGGCCAGACTAAGGAAGCTCTCATTGTCAACCATGGAATCAGAAGGCTGAAAATTTAAGGAACAACTTTATAAACACACCGTTAAGGATGTGATTGTATAGCTAGTTATAGAAGACCTATAAATTTGTTACATTCATTCTTGTTACAAAATAATTTTTTGAGTGCCAACTTTCAAAAAGCAATAATATATGATGAAAAATAACTGCATAAACACTAATACAACTGTATAGAACATCAAATAGAAACACGGAACAAATCATCTGACCTGACAGAACTTTGCTTTTAACTTGTAGAAAGGTGCAAGGAAGTCCGAGGGAAGAAGCTGGTTATCATTAAGAGCATCTAGCAAGAAGAAAAGAGCCAGAAGCGAGTTGGAGTTGGAGTACAAAGGATGGGTCTGCATCAATTTGATAGCCGTCTGGGGATTCAGTCGGCACCACTGGACCCAGGTGAGGAGACTTCGTAGGTTGCGTTCTCTGCTGCTGGGGTTGTGGTGAACCCAGCGTGTCACCAAGAGCAAGGTCTGGTCCTCATCTAGGGCCCAGCTCTGTAAAAGATAATAATCAATAATTTAATTTATTCCATTTGTGACAATGGTTATTCTGATTATTTTGCTTCTAAATTACCCCCTGTGTGTGAGGAATGGGCGGGGTTACCTGGTGATGATGGATTTAAGCACAGGTCAGCAAGATTGCTAGACAAGAATGCACCATACACGACATTGAGGACTTACATTTACTCAGTCATTCATCTCCATCCTTCTGGGTACTATTTTTGAGGGAATACAAGTATATTTATGCTTAAATGTTATGCATAAAACTTAATCTCCTCAAGTTTTGATCAAACTAAAGCAACTTCAAAACTTAAAATTTCTAAATGCAACAGGGATCCATGCAGATACTCAGGCCTCTGCCATTCGTCCTTACCGGACACCTCAAGAAGTCTTCAAGTTGCGTGTGTGAGAGCTCCAGCACCTCCTCCCCTTCCACAATGTCTGCCAGGTGAGTGCTGATGAACCCCCCAGTTGTCTTCTCTAAGGATTCAAGGTTAAATCTGAAAAAAAAGAATAAATGTGATCAGAAAAAAAATGTAATCCTTAAAGTAACTTCTAAACTTTGTTGTTCAGCTAACAGCTTCTCTCTTTCCATCTTTGCCTAAGCATAATACGACAACACTTCAAGACAATCTCACACACAATAATGTCCCGCATCCAACAAAACAGAGATGGGAATCTGATGTGCAAACAGAAAATAGTTAAATTTCCCTTAATTTCTGTGCCTTGCAGTTGCTATTCTGAAATCTGTTGCACAGCTGCACAACATCTACCATCTACTTAAAAATGTGAGGACTGGCTGAGGAATTAGTCATTAGTGGTTCAATCTCTCGATATCTTAGATACATCATTCTGACTGGTTTCAAACACCGTGAATATCTCAAGTCTAATAAAACTATTCATTTGCTATTCTAAAGGGGAACATACTCACTTAGTGGCCATATCTCTCACTGTCAAACAGTTGGCTGCATCAAGGTATCTCTCTAGGTACTCTGCACAGTGCTCCTTCAGCTTGGCAATGAGCAGTTTGTTTGCCAGACGCAAGAGCTCGGCTACATTGGTCTTGTCCACCACAACTGTTCCAGTGTACATGTACGTCAGGAGGCACTGGAACACCTCTGGATCCTGAGAGCTGATGTTCAACTGTTCCTTCACTGTTTTGCTGGCTGTCATAACATATACCAGAAAAAAAAATTATTTACCTACTTCTTTATAAAAGGAGCAATAACTGAATCTTTTATAATACTTTTGCAATTTATACATTATGATGCCTCTTATATCAATGGATCATACAATGAAACCGCACTGTAATGCTCTTCACTCTATCCAGAAATAGCAATCAACAAACACTATCATTATCATCATAACAGTTAGTATTGTTATCACTATCATCATTATCATTATTATTAATCTTATTCTTGCAATTATATTTCACTTTATATCCAATCAAATATTATGGGAAAAAAAGAAAAAAGAAAAAGAAAAGAAAAGAAGAAAAAATAAAAAAATAAATAAAAAGAAAGAAAATTTTAAAAAGGAAAAAAAGAAAAGAAAGAAAAAAGAAAAAAAAGAAAAGAAGAAGAGGAAGAAAAAATAAATATATATTTATATAAAATGAATATATATATAGTACTCAGGGAACCAAAACAAGGCCACAGGAACCTAACCTTTGAATATAGAGTCGAAATAGGGAGAACAAGCAGCCAGAACACAGCGGTGTGCCTGGAACTGCTTGCTGGCCACGTGCAGGATGACATCACAGCACCTCACTAACTCGCGCTGGCTACGCAACTTTTCCAAGACTGCCGTCCCATGCTGGTTTTCCGTGAATGTCATGGCATTGTTGGGCAGAAGATTGAGAGCCATGGCTGGCAGTCTCTTGGGATCTAGATGGAAAATAAATATTTCATAAATATAAATTATTATAAACCTGTCCATTAAAACATACACTTATATCACAAATACATAGAATAATGTACACAGACACCTGCACACACACATGTATGCACGCACACACAAACACAGGCACATGCACACGTGCACGCTTATGCACAAGTAAACACATACACACACACACACCACACACACACACACACACACACACACACACACACACCACACACACACACACACACACACACACACACACACACACACACACACACACACACACACACACACACACACAAAGGTTTGAGACATACAAAGATAACTAATAATAAAAGCTATAAAAGATTTTTAGGATTATCAATAGAGAATCAATACAGATGCACTCAATCACTTAGTTTTAATAAAATAACTGTATTCCATAACTACGCCTAAGTATTCAAACTGATAAGACTGGCTTATCAATTTTTATTGATAGCTTTCATTAGTTATTAAATACTGATAACTCATCATCAGAGACCTCATATTTCAATAAATGGATCTCTTCTATAGGAGTGTAAATTAATTAAACAAAATTGCATTAATTTACCAGTAAAATATGAGGGTCTGAAGAACAGCTGTGAGTAGCATCTTTCTACATCAAACAAGAAACATCATAGATGGCCAGTGTCTTCAGTTTCATCAGTTTATAGACTCAATACACTTTTTATCATGTTACATTACAAATCCTATGATATTTTTTATCTATGACAATTTGTAAATGACAAACATAAAGAGTTATTTGACAATCATATTCCATGAACAATTAAGAACTTTAAATGTGAAAGTCACGTTATCATAAACAAAAAATCTTCATGATTTTAAATACTCTACCTTAAAGATATACTTCAAAACATGAAGAAAAATAACATCAAGTACATCTGATACTTATGATTAAAACTTCCGACTGCAATTTTCCGAAGTTCATATCGCATTCACGAGACCTACTATTGCCCTCAAGACAGCTACAATTCTTTTAACAAGAAGACGGCAACTAAAAAAACTCACCTCGATTTTCTAAAAGGTTACATATATATAGTTAGACGTGTCAGACGCCTCGCATTTCCCTCAGCAGCAACATCGGGAAGAGGAGGAAGGAGTCAGCTGTTCTTTGTTTACTAATAGAGACCGCTGGGTTATCATCTGTTGATGATAAGGGTGATGTTTTCATTTTAAAATAATAATAATGGTAGTAATATTATTATTCACAATAAAATGACAACCTTGATGAAGCTAATATTAACAATTATAACACTAAAACGTCATCAAAAAATACACAATATTAATATAAATACCAAGCAGCAAAGAAGAATTACTGTAAAACCGCATGTTCACTTGGGCATCTTCATCTCCACTCATTGTTTCGCAGTTATAGGCAGATAAGATGAAAAAAACACTGGAGATCCTCTGAATTTTTCCCTGACAGTTTTGTTTACAATTTTCTGGCTTCCGGAGCACGGTAATAGATATTTGACAAAGAAGAAAATTTTGACAACATTATAGCTGTTGGGCAACCAGGAGTCATTTCAAGAAGTGGCAGAGAGATTTGAAATTGGAAAAAGTGCAATGCACACTTTCCTGGTGAACGTCTGTGGCGCATTTACATTCGTGATGCGAGAAATTATCACCTGGCCACAAAAGCACCAAATGAAGCAGGTGGCAAACGATTTCATGAAGCAATTTCTCTTCCTCAGCCAATGTTCAGCCTCTTTCTCTCCATTAAAAATTATGGCAATCTTTGGTAATTCCGCCTGAAAACTCTGCTATCTTTGAATTCACTATTTCAAGACACTGAACTGACATGTGTGAATGAGCTTTTAAGCAACTATTAACGAAATCTTATGCATAAATTTTATAAGATTATCAGGAAACTTTACGAAACGCATTTTCATATTCAAAAGTCTTCTGTTCAACCATAAGTTAATGCATTTGTGCATCAATCAGGCAAAAAGTAACCCCACAATTGTAGATCGTAATTTTATAGGTGAAACATGGCTTCCGTCTCAAAAGAGTTTCAACTAACACGATTTAAATATTTTGTGAGTTTTTGTTCTGATTAGCTAAGTAAATCATATTAATGATTGCCAAAAATACTGTGCAAAGCCGAGACTTACACAATTAAGGTCGATTCACACATCAGTGGCGTATCAGTGCCGTGTTAGTTCAATGTCAGTGAAATCCGTGACGCTTCAGTGACGCCTGTCCACATATCCGTAGGAAATCCGTACAGTGTGAAATCAGTGACTTCCAAGATGGCAAAGTTTTCAGGCGGAATTGGCAATGATTCCCACAATTCCTGACGGAGAGGAAGAGGCTGAGCATAAGCTGAAGAAAAGAAAGTGGGCACATGACACGTGGAAGAAAAGAGAGAGAGTAAAGGAGAGTTTGCTAATCTGTACAAGGAGTTAACTGATGATGGAACAAGATTCTTCCAGTACTTCAGAATGTCTGAAATTGCTTCATCATATCGCTCAGTAAAGCAGTTATTACCTATATATTATATTTATTATATATATATAATATAATATATATATATTATGTGTGTGTGTTGTGTGTGTGTGTGTGTGTGTGTGCGCGTGTGTGTGGTGTGTGTGTGTGGTGTGTGTATTTATATATGTGTATGTGTGTGTGTATATATATATATATATATTATATATATTATAATATATATATATATATGTATGTGTATGTGTGTGTGTGTGTGTGTGTATGTATATATTATATATATATATATATATATATATATATAATATATATATATATACTTATATATATAAACATTGATCCACCTCCAAAGGGAGTCTATTGCGTGAACCTTTTTTTCCAAACATGATGTCAATTTCTTAATTTTTTCAAGCATGAAGCATTTATTGTCCTTTCAGGCGCTATGTACAATGTGTAGTTCCTTGCCAAAACATTTCAACACGTTAAGATCAATATTATTTCTATGCTTTCACGACACTTTTAGACAATGTTTTTCATTCTTACTGTTATAATAAGCACCCTGTGAGCATAAATGTGTAACCGTCGACAAAGCTTTTGTAAACACAGCACTTGGGTCGTTGTTCAGTTGCTCTCGGTAAACTATCTCATCAAAATGAACATATGAACGAGAAGTTAACTATAAACTATTATCTAGAAGCCAATCTTGTTTTATATTATTACACAATGAACGAAATTATATCTTCTCACGTATAACAACCGTTTTACCTCCATAGGGTAAAACCACATATTTTGGGTATGAATATACGGGTTGGTGTACATATCCAATATCTCTTTAATGCGTGGTGTGCATATCAGGTGTTACTATGATGGATTTCAGTTTATGTAATGTATTGGGTGAGGAGCGTGTCGGTCTTACATATAGTGCATTACAGACATGATTTCCCTCCATACATTCATTCATACGTACATTCAGACAGGATTTTCCGCCATCGTTCAGTATCAAAGACTTGCTTGAGCTCTCTGCCGCTCATATTTTCGGTGTATCTAATTCATTTTATTGTTACTTCCGATTCATACATGCTCCAATCTGCGCTGATGATTATGAATATTCGAAGAGTTGATAATTTTCTCGTAATGCCCTTAGAAAAAACAATGAATGACGTAAAAAATAATTAGGAAAAATGAAAATGCAATTGTTATAGGACTGACGCTCGCTTTTCTCGCTGTTTGAAATAATGCTACTCCGGTGCCGCTTTCGTATACTTCATATAATTCGCCGGTATTTATAGTGTCATTTTTTTCGGCAGAACACTGTAACGAAATATAGAACTCCCTTTTTAAAGTAAAATCTAAAATAACTGATATTGAGAGACTCGCACCGCTTGCAATCTGCTGGTCTCCATGTTCGATCAGTTATCAAATTTGTTATACCCACCTATAACACACCTGATGCTGTGTCTTTCGTTATAAATATTCCATGCAGTGCATTGGCTTTCGTAACTAGAATATCGCACCTTTCCGATTTACAATAACATGCTTAAAAAGTACCGAGAGAAACGCGCACTCTCATACATCATTTCAAAAATCCCGCTTAATTCTTCAGGCCCTTCTTGCCCGTAATATAAGCCAGACACTTCGAATCACGCAATGTAAGAAATCCATTAATTACTTTAAATATTTGATATTATTGTAGTAATACTTTTGTATTGTCATATCCTCTTAGGCAGAAGCAAATTCCCTATCCGTGTAATGCCATGCGGGGGCTATCTCTACGTTCGAAAGTCAGTTATTACAATATTTAAAAAAATATGAAACGGCACCAATCAAAAGAAAGAAAGGATATCAATTGATTTTTAAAAATATTGAGCGTATTTTCACTTCGTGCTCTCAGACACTTGCATGTCCAATAACTTCTTTATTATTGAGCTGCAGAGAAAGTACATTAGAAGAAAAAATCCTCAGATTAATCCGTTCTATCGTTTGCATATATCATTTTCCGTTTAAAAGAAGACTGAAACTGAACCTGTACCTCATTTTCGTCTAAAAAAATGGCTGGATGAAACGCGACCCTTATTAAGACAACTACAATCCTTTCAACACGAAGACGGCAACTGAAAGAATTCCAATTTTCTAAAAGTTTATATATATTTAATAGACGTGTCAATCGCCTCGGAATACCCTCGGTAGCAACATCTTTCTTCTTCTTTTTTTAGGATTTTATACCATACTATAGTCTATACTCCCCGGATCCTCTCTTGCAGTTCTCTGTTTTCAGATTATATCTATTATTCACGTTCTTTGGGTTAATATCTTTGTATGTCTCGAGGTGTAATATTCCTTTATTGGTTGTTGGCAGGTAGCAACATCGCGAAGAGGAGTCAGCTGTTATTTACTAACAGAGACCGCTGGGTTATCTGTTGATCACCATCGTAGTATTTCCATCAGAAAATAATGGTAGGGATATATGACTAAGGAAGCCGATATGAACAGTGCTTAGGGATCTTTATCTCCACTCATTTTTGCACAGGTATAGGCAAATAAGAAAGAAAACATAGGAGTTCTGTGGCTAATCTCGTTTGTATTGTTTACATTTGCTTGGTGTTCGTACCTACCTCACCTGCCTTGTACTTTTCTTCCATTTTTCTGTGTATTTGTCGTCTGAAAGCAGCGATGTCGACCCAGCCCAACTCCGGCGGGGCTGCGAGAAAGCAGCACCGGGGAAGAAAGCCTTACCCGATCTCCCTGAAGCTAGACATCATCGAAAAATACGACTCGGGCATGAAGATGAGCGACATCGCTAAGGTGGCTGGGATAGCGAATTCGACCGTCACCACCACCGTCAGGGATCGGAATCTTATTAAGGCTGCTGCCGCCAAGGAATTGACAGGCGGAAAGCCCAGTAAGACGCCTTCAAAGACGTCCCGACTTTTGGCTGAGATGGAGAGGCTCCTGGATCGGTGGATACATGACATGAAGGAGCAGGATAAGCCACCAAGCTTCACGCAGATTCAAGAGAAGGCCTTTTCTATCCTGAGGGCCATTGAAAAGAGGACTGGCACTCGGATCAAAACCTTCACAGCTAGTGCAGATTGGTATAAGGAATTTAAGAAGCGCTTAGGCATAGATCACAGAAAGCGTATGGCTGAGGCGTTTCAATTGAATCTTAGAAAAATAATTGAAAAGGGAGATTACTTGCCCGAACAAATCTTTAATGTTGCTAAGACTGACCTCTTCTGGAGGCGGATGCCTGCCCAAAAGGACAGTAATGAGGATGAGATACGTATCCCAGGTTTATTGGGAGAAGAGGATCGCATCTTGCTGAGTTTTGGTGGCAATGTAAGTGGGGATTGCAAGCTTAAACCCTTGGCTGTTTACCATGCTAGTAAGCCTGGTGCTATTAAGGGTAAGTCCTCTGAAAACTCTGTCATCTGGAGATATAACAGGAGAGTGAAGATGACGGATACCATTTGCACAGACTGGTACATCAACCATTTCATCCCGGATGTTAAAAATTATTGCAAAGAAAAGGACATTCCTTTCAAAATTATCCTTGTTATGAGCAGTGCTCGAGAACATCCCCAAAGCCTTGATTATTACCATCCTGATGTTAAGGTTCTTTACTTTTACCCCCAAAGTGCTCCTGCTATACAGCCAATGAGTCAAGGTATACATCAAGCATTTAAGGCCCTTTACTATCAGCTTTCTTATGAGCAGGCCAGAAAGGCAGTACAAAAAGAGGATGGAACTACTTTCTGTGGTTTCTGGAAGTCATACAACATTCTCGACTGCATTGACAATGTTATTACGGCATGGGATAAAATTACCTCTAAGTGTATGAATGTCGCCTGGCATAAGTTATGCCCTCAGTTTGTGTCAGATTTTGAAGGCTTGACCGAAATGAAAGAAGCAGAAAGAAAATGTAGAGAGATCGTTGACGTGGTAGAAGTCGCCATTAGCAAAGAAATTGTTGAAACTTGTGCAGAGGTGAAGACCCGTGATGACGAGGTTCCTGTGGAGGATACTAATGTGGAGGAGGAGCCTAAGCAAGGAGAACCAACAGACAGGCATGCACTGTGAGTAGGAAATGTCCATATTAATATCATGTTAGAGAAATGCTTAGTAATAATGCATATCTTTTTGCAGTACATAACCTTTATAACATTTTGTGTCCAAAAATATATGTACAGTATTCTTGATGGTACTGAGAAACAGAAGATGCAAAGAATTTTGTGTGCGTGTGTTTTTTTTTTTTCATCCATCAGTTTCACTTATATACAAGTCTTAGGAAAAAGTAGACGAATCACAAGTTTCATTACTATGGTGATGATATTACCATAAGCATACGAGTCAGTCCAGCCACCAACATTCGAATATGACCATTAGGTGATACTAATGATGGTGGTGGTGATGATGATCAAGACATTGATAATGATGTGATAATAATAGCAATAATCAAGGTGGATTTTTTTTTGTGTGTTTTTTTTATTTATTTTTATTTTTTTAAATATATATATATATATATAATATATATATATATATATATATATATATATATATATATATATATATATACTGTATAAACTGTATTGATAACTTGTAAAGTGCATTATATAATATATATATATATATATATATATATATATATAATATATATATATATATATATATATATATATATATATATATATATGTATGTATGTATGTATATATATTTAAAACAGTTCTGGTTTACTTGAACCTAGAATTGTGACACCTATTTGGAAGGAATTACAGGAGGAACTACTGAATATTTTGCCCTCTGACAAGGTAAACATAGTTATGAGGCATTACAAGCAAGCTATTGAAATTATACACCTTGCACATGTACATGATTATAGAAATATTACATTTACATGTTTATAGGCTCAGAAGTCACTACAGGAAGTAATTATTTATGATACAAAACAAATGACTGCTTGACTATACTCAATGCATTATGGTAGTTTTTTTCATAGAGCAGACACAATTGAAGACGGTTGAAATAGACAGTTATAAGTGACACTGTCTTCAAATTCACTTGTATTGTTAGAAAGAAGTCTTCTAAATAGTAGTATAACTTAGTCTTCTAGATCTGACACATCATTGTCAATTTTCTTTTCTTTTGTCTCAGACTCACATGCTGTGGTAGGTACTCTGAGCTGGGCTGTTATGTGCATGTGTGCTATCCTCTAAACTCCTTCATAACTGGACTGGCTATCAAAGACGTCATACCAGCTTTTTCGGGTGGGGGAGGGAGGCGAATGAAGTGAGCATAATCGCCCGGAGGGTTTGAGAAAAGTTTTGAAAAATGAGTTAATCTAGGGCCATTTTTAAAGGTGAACCAGAGCTTGCACATGTGTTATTCAGGGGAGAAAATCAAGAGAGGTTAATCAGGAGATTAATAGTAAGTCGGGTGGGAGTGTGGCTCCTGATGGCTGGCCTCTCTCGAAATCCATGTACCAAGGTGAAGCAAAAATGAGGGTTTGAGTTGCCTTCTTGGGTCTCATATCTCCTTCCTCCACGTGCTCAGCTGAGGTATGGGGTGAGTGATGTCGTTTCACTCGCATTTTTTAACTGGCTTATAAGTTTATTAATTTTCCTGATACTCTGTGTGCCTCTCATCAAAATCTGAAATGCCAAAGTGTGTTGCATTTGTGTGTGCGAGTAGAGATGAAGCAAAGACAAGGAATAAGGGAATAACATTGCACAAGTATGTTAATCGAACTCTTGTGTTGATTTAGTTTGAGATGATGAAGAAACAGAGCATTAAATGCTAAATCCTAGGGAACACGTGTATTATAGATTACGAGCTGCCGTAAAATAGGCCATGATAGCCAATTCACTTCTGTTACAGCATCATATCAAATGATATATCTTGGTCCAAGAAATCCATATATATTGACAATGGTTTTCTTAAAGACATTTAGTGCAGTGAGCATGTCTTTTTTGCAGTATATGTAGGCGTGTGTATGTAAGATATAACAACTTTTAGCTTTTAATACTCCACAGTTTCCAGGATGAACTTCGACCTCAACCTCAGCATCATCATGCCATACCCTGCTTTTGGGACTGTCAAACCAAGATTGCTAGCAGCATTTGTTATTGCACCTATCTAAATTCCTATATGTATGCAGTGCACCAATAGTTTTCAAAGAATATATTTTATTAGGGCAGTAGGAAAGATGGTCTAAGGAATAATTATCTAATGATTTATAATAGATTATCTTTACTTCTAGGTTTCCTCATAGTGACAGGGTGAAGTTGGAGAAATGGTTTAAAGTCTTAAAAATGGACAGGAAGATGCTTATAAGACCCTCTCAGCAGCATTCCACTCACTCTACGAATGAGTCCTTTGGCAAAACTGGACAGACTGTCCCCCTGAGAAGTCATGCAGTACTCACTTTGCCTGACTCTCAGCTACATTCCACTCACTCTACAAACGAGTCCTTTGACAGAACTACACAGACTGCCTGTACGAGAAGTCGTGCAGTCCCCGCTTTGTCTGGCTCTCCAGTGCACCATCAGAATAAGGTCGAGTTATCTGAGCACAGGGATGACTCAAAGGATGAGCCGGGGGTTAGTTTAAATATTTACTAATGTTTACCTTACATTTAGTGATTAAGGAAATATACATGTCCTTCACAAGGCGAGTAGGCTGTCCAAAAAGTAAAGTAAATGTAGTAGATTTGGAGTTTAATGTCATCACTTTGTCTGGTAAAGTTAGGTTTCCTTAATATTTCCAATAGGCCTGTAGTTAAGTAGTCTTTATTTAATAAGATTTGTATTTCTAGTTGGTTTATATGCACTAAAAGTTATATTAAAAGAAAAAAAAAATAATGCTATTATTAAAAATGTATGATGCAAATGATGACACCAAACTCTATTTTTACAAAAAAAATAGTATTTCCTCCTATCCATTCTTTTTCTGACACACCCTCGTACACAAATCCATGGTTTTATATTTTGTGTTGCAGAGCCCAAATTATATGGATGAGGATACCAACAGCACATACGATCAGGATGGAAGCATTGATGAAATTTCCATAAAAGAAGAAAACAATTTGGATGACTTCAGTGTCTTTGTAAATGAAGACGTCACCGAGGAGTGCAAAGAAAAAGGTGAGCTTTATGATTCTGCGATAGAGATTGATCAGATTCCCTAACGGTTAAGAAAAGGAATATTATAGGGAGATAAAAGAATCTGAGGAAATGAAATTTTTTTTACAATAATATAAGCTTTACTAAGCTTCTTTGTTTTCTTCTTCTAATCAGTATTACACAGTTGATCTAATCGACCTAATATGATTTGAATTTGTCTTTATGCCCTCCTGACACTTCAGTATAATGAAGAATACACTTCTTGATTAAGACCTTGTAAACACACACACACACACACACACACACACACACACACACACACACACACACACACACACACACACACACACACACACACACACACACACACACACACACATACACACATATATACATATACAATATCTATTGTACTTCACTTTGTAGCTAGAACACAGCCCAGTTGTTAAAGAAACAATTGTAATTTTGTTGTTGTTGTCGTTTACTATATCCTTAGATTTTTTTAAATTTTATTACAGAGCAAGAAGAAGAGCAAGACCCTCTCGGGGAACTCCAGTGTCCACAGGACGACAACTCCAACCAAGATTGTAACCGTCTTCCAGGGAATAGTATGTTTTGTTTCTCGAGTTTTTAAGTCTCATGAAAGAGTAGCCCCCCCTCTCTCGCTCTCACTCTCTCACTTTATATATATATAATATATATATATATATATATATATATATATATATATATATATATATATATATATATATATATATATATATTTATATATTTATATATATATTATATATTTGGTGCTGGGTTATTAGACATATCAGGCCCCTTGCATGGTTGATTACTAATTCCTTCAGAGAATATATTTGGTTCGTAATCCCATTTTATTCCCGTTTACTAATGAATCTTACATAATTTTATACTACCCTAAGTAATAGAAAACAGACCAATAAAAAGAAAATGATTAGAAGATAGGACACATATATATATATTTATATTACACTTTTTTTTTTTTTATTAATTAAATCTTGTGAATTTTACATCACAGATTTCAAGTATCATGAGACATTGAAGCTGCTGGAAATATATAAAAGAAAGCTTCCGGAACTAAAGTCCCGCAAGATTACCATGGGGACATATTGGCAGGAGATAGAAAAAGAGATGCAGGCTTGTGGGTTTGCCTGCGATGGGGACACATGCAGTAAAAAAATGGGGAGATTGAAACGCAGGTAAATGAATTTTCAATAACGTTACTAATTTACTTGAAATACATGCTTATAAATCAGTGTTCATCATGATCTAGTCACATATACCTATAGAATGTTTGATGTTTTTATGTGTGTTCTTTTTCAGTTACAAGTACATCAAGAAAAACTGCAAAACGACAAGGAGCTCTTGGAAGTATTTCGAGATTATGGATGATATTTTTGGGGATTCATTTGATCTGGAAAAAACGGCAAACCCAGATGGTGTGTTTTGAGAAGTTTAATTTGGCAGTGGCACGCATGCACGCACTAACAAACACACACAGGCACATGCACCAACAAACACACACGCGCACTTATATATTGTATATTTAGAAGTTTACCTTCTCATGGCAGTGGCACGCACCAACAAACGCACACACGTGTATTTATGTATGTATATGTATGTGTCTGTGTGTATGTATAAGTATATATATGCAAGTTTAAATGTATGTAGGTTCGTGTGTCTGTATATAGGTATGTATGTCTGTATGTCTGTATATAGGTATTTATTACTGGATATTGGTACATATGTTTGTATATAGTCATGTATTTATATAGATAGATATATATATGTATTTTATTACTTTTGTTTTTAATCATTACATTACATTTTGAAGATTCAGTTGTTCCCACTTTTCTCTCTCTCTCTCTCTCTCTCTCTCTCTCTCTCTCTCTCTCTTCTCTCTCTCTCTCTCTCTCTCTCTCTCTCTCTCTCTCTCTCTCTCTCTCTCTCTTCTCCCCCTCTCCCCCCCTCTCCCCTCTCCCCCCTCTCCCCCTCTCCCCCTCTCCCTCTCCTCTCTCTTCTCTCCCTCTCTCTCTCTCTCTCTCTCTCTCTCTCTCTCTCTCTCTCTCTCGCTCTCTCTCTCTCTCTCTCTCAATCTCTCTCTCTCTTCTCTCTCTCTCTCTCTCTCTCTCTCTCTCTCTCTCTCTCTCTCTTCTACTCTCTCTCTCTCTCTCTCTCTCTCTCTCTCTCTCTCTCCTCTCTCTCTCTTCTCTTCTCTCTCTCTCTCTCTTCTCTCTCTCTCTCTCTCTCTCTCTCTCTTTTTTTTTTTTTTTTTAATATGATAATGCATATTTCTTTTAGCAGAACCTGAGACCGAACAACCATCAACCTCAGCAACTGGCGCGCAACCTCGTACATTGGCAGAGAGCCCATCAACACCAACACCCACTCTGACACCTGCATCTGAGAGGACGTTATCTTGCCCACCATCTCCAGTGTATATGACAACCTCACCTTCTCCACCTCTCCAGCCTACACCAGTTGCAGCACCGCCTCCAACAAAAATGACTGGAGCACAGGATCCTGCAGCGGTGCCCGAGAGTAGTAACAAGAGGAAGAGGACGGAAGACCCAACAAATGACCTTGGTGAATTTCTCAGTGACCAGGCTTACAGATTGGAAAAACTGGTTAACATTGCTGAGAAAAGGAACCAGATAATGGAAGCATGTATGAACCAAATGTTACAAAATCAGCAGATGCAACTACAACAGATACAAATGCTTCAGCGACAGCAGAATATTTTGCAGCAGCAACAGGAACAGAGGCAGAGAGCCCAGGAAAGATTACAAGAACAGCAGAAACAACAGTATCAGGAAATGTTAAATTTGCAGCGACAACAGTTCTTGATTATGAGACAGCAGTTAAAACAAGATGTTAACCCACTTAAGATGGGTATCCCACAAATGAGACACCCAGAAAAATAAACATTACTGGGCGTCCCGCTGGTGCAACGCTCTATTGAAGCTTGTGCTCTGATTTTGTCACCTGTGGCAGGAGGCGCACAGGCAGGTTCCCAGACTCGCCCGCTCGCTGATTTTTAAGCTGCCCGGAAATTATTATTTTTGGCTTGAAAATGTACCATCGTTAGTGGGTTAAAGAAAGGAATTAGTAAAGAACCATTATTAATTAATTTAAATATATTGTTTTCATTCAGGATTTACTTTTCGCAAGTTCTCAATATGCAGTACCAATAGGGAAATATATATATATATATATTTTTTATATGTAATGTTCTTCATTTTGAAATAAAAGTTCAGTACAAGCACTTTTTTCCTCATATATTATTAAATTTGTATGATGTAGTTATTGGATATACCATGGTAATAATTACAGGGAAATTATACAGTTTCATGGGAGATATAAAGTTTATTGTCCGATTTTATATATAAAAATATTTAAAGTATATAAAGATTTGACATAAGGTTTTTCCTAAGCATAGAGACTCAAATGGTAACAAATTCTGCAAATATAGATCGGCTGGTGGGTTTCTCTCTCTCTCTCTCTCTCTCTCTCTCTCTCTCTCTCTCTCTGTCTCTCTCTCTCTCTCTCTCTCTCTGTTATAAAATAAATTAACATTACAATCTGGTTAACAACAGTTAAACATTCAACAGTTGATAAGGAATTCAACAAAAAGATTACTTAAATCTGAGAATAATTTAAAGAACAATGCCACACATGACTGCACAGAAAACTTAAATTTAAGAGTACTTCATCTTTAGGCATTTTTCTGTGACAATGTTTCCAAATCAAGGTTACTACATTTGCCAACCCTCCAATCTTTAGCTTTTTGTTGTCAGGGGGGAGGATGTAGACAACTTACGGGATCACTTGGACCTTGGCCCTTGCCTCAATTAATTTTGCACGGTCTCTTCTCTGCCTTTCCTTTTCCTTCTCTTCTTCATTCCCTTCTTCTGTCCACATCCTAAAGTGTTAGAGGCATGCAGAATTTATGAAAGGCTGGCTTGTGTCAGTCCTGAACGGCTTTCGTGCTCCGTTTGCTCTTATATCTATACCCTCTTCATTACCATACCAACCTATAGCACTCCACACCCTTTGACATCTAACACATTTTCTCGTAATTGTTAACTCATTTTGCCCTTCCCACCACAAGTGCTTAATGACCTTGTCTGGCACATTTATTTGTTTTGACCATTATCCATTCTGGGAATCCACACATCAACTTACAAACCCAAAATCTTCCTTATCCAAGCCTCACCATATCACTATATTTTGAATATTTAGCTAATGACCATAGATGTTGACACAATTTTTCAATAAATGAAATACATTTGTTAATACCAGTAATCCTTTATTACCAAAACATGACAAATCAGTCATATCAGTTTCCAGTAGCTTTCAATGGGACATATTTAATATTCGCCATTTTAATTTAATCTTCAGCCCTTACATGAAACCAACTGGAAGCTGATTGAACAAGCCTGATGTTGGCAACACCTTATAAACACGTGTCAAGCTGTTTTTTTAAATTTTTGCACTGTTTTACAACCATGAGGATCAGTTATTGCTATTCCATTGAGAAAACAATTTACAGAAAGTTAGTGTCAAGGTGAATTCATCCTATGATTGAATAATTTAAAGTAATAATAGCATCAATACTGATGTCATTTGTTAAAATAAATAAATAAATAAAAGTCCTTAAAACTCGAGGAAAGGGGAAATCAGACAATGTCATATGGTCTACTAATCAACTCTTTGGTGGCTGACCACTGTGTATGGTCATTTCACAAAACTTTTTTTTTATTTTTTTTTTTTTAATCTAATTATTTTACAAAAGTACTTCCTGAGTGTGCTATTGTCTTTGCTAGTTCATTTCTCTTTTGTTGCACCTCTTTGGCATAAATATTTGTGAAATGCAGACTTGATGCATTTCTATTCTTGGGGTTGACATCAACTGAACTATCATAGCCTTCCACTTTTAAAATATAATTGTGTAAAACACATGTAGCTGCAATAATTTCTGGTACCTTTTCCACTAGTTCCATGTCTAAATATTTTAGTCGTCGAAATTTATGTTTCAGGAGTTCAAAAGCCCTTTCTATAGTACACTGAGTAAATGCATGACACGCATTAAATGTCTTTTGCACATCTGTAAGGTCTTCCTTATCTTCATAAGGCACAATTAAATAAGAAGTTAAGGGATATGTTTCATCCCCAATAATGTGATACAAATAAGGCAAATTTCCTTTTTGCAGCAAAGCTTGCAGTGGGCTGTTCCTAAACACACGGGCATTGTGCACTGATCCTGGCCACCCTGTTGTGATGTCCATGAACTGTAAGTTGCTATCACACACAGCTTGAAGTTGCATACTTGTAATATTGTCCCTGTTTTTATAATCATCAACAAACTTTGTTGGAACTGGAATGCCAATTTGAGTGCCACCAATTACTCCCACAACTCCAGGGAATCCTGTCTTATTCATGAAATCATTTGCCACCTGCTCCAGTTGGTGCTTTTGTGGCCAGGTGATAATTTCTCGCATCACTAATGTTAATGCACCACAGACGTTCATCAGGAAAGTGTGCACTGCACTTTCTCCAATTTCAAATCTCTCTGCCACTTCTTGAAATGATTCCTGGTTGCCCAACAGCCATAATGTAGCCAAAATTTTCTTCTCTGTCAAATATCTATTACCAATGTGTGGTGCCAGAAGAAGACATAAATCCTGTTGACAGGGAAATATGAAAAAACAATTCATCTTTTTGTTAATTCAGAGCAATTAATCTACAAACAACTGACTTCAGAGATATATCAAATACAAACTGTGACACTTCATACTTTTTATTATAATGATTATTCTTTTATATGACTAACTAATTTCAGGGAAGTATTATAAAGTGAAGAAACTAATGATAAGAATATAAGCATCAAGCCTTACAGACCTTACTAAAAGTTGCTAATCTATACTTAAGGATCAGGTACAAATAGATCAATTGTTCATGACGTGTATTACATTATTTTTAAAAGGTTTACCTAATGACTGGACACTTTGCTTCTTCACTATACTTTCACTCACATTAACAGTGCTTCTCTTCATCCGGAAGCGATTCACAAACTCCGGATCTGAGAGTAAATGGAAGGTCGTGCTCTTCTCTTCCTCCACACGCTTCTTCTTGACCGGAGGAATTCCCTCTCCGCTTATGACCGACACAACACACAGTGCTGCCGTCGTTGCCGCCGTTATTTCCGTGGCAATGTTGATAGGGTCGGCGAGAGGGTCATTCAGGAGCTCGGACAGTTGGAGCATTTCGCTTCGTCCGGACATGTTTGTTTTTGTTTTGGTCGGTGACGTCACGCGTTTGTGGATTCGTCTGCATGCGGATACTGGCGACTGCGCACAACTGCAAGAAATTCTATCTTACTTTAATGGTCATAAATCCAT
Source organism: Penaeus vannamei (assembly GCF_003789085.1). Classification (NCBI taxonomy): domain Eukaryota; kingdom Metazoa; phylum Arthropoda; class Malacostraca; order Decapoda; family Penaeidae; genus Penaeus; species Penaeus vannamei. Next base: position 282,951 of record NW_020868427.1, on the reverse strand, counting down.
GGCACTGTCGATTATAACGTGATAGTGAATATCATGAACAAACCTATACACAAACATACACACATACATTATACATATATGTACATTTGTATATATGTGTGTGTGTGTGTGTGTGTGTGTGTGTGTGTGTGTGTGTGTGTGTGTGTGTGTGTGTGTGTGTGTGTGTGTGTGTGTCTACATATCACTCATCACAAAGCTGGTATTCGCAGATTCCACAAGCTGACCAGACTTCAACGTGACCCACCAAAGCTCAAAGTTCTGAATACAAAGTGTTGTCAGAATCATCATTCAAAAAACAGTCAACTGTCATTTTGGGATGAAAAGTAATCTGCTATGAAACCCGACTAATACTAAAGCGTTCGAGTGGTCCTATTCCTAGGTTTTCTATAGGCCTATAATCCTGCCTGATACTTTTACTTTTCCAGAGATAGGCGACCAAACTCCCTTTTCCAAAAGAGACTTAACCCTTCCTCTTTTCATCAACACCTATCCTACCCCATCTACCCCCACATTCTACTCCTTTAACTACTATCATACAATATATGACCGTTGAAATATGACATTTCAACTCTAAGAAAGAACTTAAAAAAACACCTTAATACAATACCATAGGGCTATATGACCTTTGATGTCTAGCACATTTATTTTCTTGTCATTATTGCTTACTTTCCAAAAGATAGAAAACAAGTTTATTTTCTAAATATCAAACTATACTACATGCGACCCACAGTCTATACAATTACCCACAAAGTTTGCATAAACTTCAATATTACAGCGAATAACTACCCTTTTCTTTCTTTTTCACATTAACAAAACCAACATACATACCTTCTTGTGTTTGAGCTAAAGGCAGAACAATGTGCAATCACCCATAAGTTCTATAAAGATTTTGAAAAGAAGAAACATAAAAAGGTGACAGACATACGAAGAATGTGGAAAAATATCTTGGAAAGCGCATACTTCACATGAAAAGAAAAAGAAAAGAGAAAGACAAAGTATCAATGAGCAAATAAAGACAAAAGTAATACTTAATCAAGATACTGATCATCACCAGATAGTACAAGTTTATCATCAAGCAGATCTGCGGTACATTAGCTATCATAAAAGTGGCTCTTCATTTTCCAATTACAAATTACAAAATCATGTTCTCCGGTGCTTCTCTTTTTCGGGTATTTTATAGGCCTATAGAGATATACAATATATTTGTTGGCTTATAAGTAGTCTTAGTTTAATACTAATGATAACAATTTTGATAATGATGGTAACGGTCAAGATAATCATAATAAAAAAATAAAATAAGGATATTAATGAAAATGATAATGATAAAAAATAACGATAATTATAATAATCATAACAATAATGATAATTATAATCAAAATAACAACACGAATGATATCACTATCATCATCATTGGCATTACTATTTTAACTATCATTATCAAAGACTGTAGTACATTTCACTGCAAAAATGCTAAAAACGGGGCCATATCCGGGATTTGAAAAACCAACGGCACAGTTCTTTAGCCCGAAAATAGACCGCCATGGCCAGTCACCTCGTTAATCACATTACGTGCAATTTAAAGAGGGACTTGATGTAAATTAGTGATCAATCATAGACCGGATTCCGTATTGGCTCTCAAGTCCGGTCATTTTGCAGAAAATGTTCGTGATTTATAGTTACCTCATCTGAAGGCTTTTGCACTGGCTCGGCACGTGGCGGCGCGTCGTAATATCCTGTTTGGTCCAGATGCACACACACACACATACATATATGTGTGTGTGTGTGTGTGTGTGTGTGTGTGTGTGTGTGTGTGTGTGTGTGTGTGTGTGTGTGTGTGTGTGTGTGTGTGTGTGTGGTGTGCGTGTGTGTGTGTGTGTGTGTGTGTGTGTGTGTGTGTGTGTGTGTGTGTGTGTGTGTGTGTGTGTGTGTGTGTGTGTGTGTGTGTGTGTGTGTGTGTGTGTGTGTGTGTGTGTGTGTGTGTGTGTGTGTGTGTGTGTATGTGTATGTGTGTGTGTTGTCCTTGTGTTTATGGATGAATGTACTGTACATATATAAGCCAGCGGTTCCCCCCCCCCAAAAAAAAATAAAATTTTCCCATCATCCTCCGCCACAGGTAAACCCAGCAAAACTACAAAAATAAATAAATGAATAAATAAATAAAAAAAATAAATAAATAAAATGAAAATAAAGCGCCGTTAAGTAATATGAGGTTCAAGTGAAACGATTTCCAATAAGCTCTTAAACTTACTTTTCAGAACACTCTTCCTAGCTATTTGTCGAGTGCATACATTCCAAACATTCTGATGACCACAACGGTCTCATGCATTTATTATCTCTCACAAGTCCTGTTTATACTGCTTTTTGGATTGTATCGGAGACTTTTTTTCGTACTTAAAAGGCCTTTTTGTTTATGAGAAGATTCACGTTAACTGAAAGCGTCTTTGTTAACAAGCAAACGATTTGTTTTAAAATTTGGGGTTACTAATAAAATTTTAAAATGTTCGACTTTGTGACGATTCACTGTGTGATAGTAAAAGCGGTCTGTCTGTAACGGCTCTTACATGCATTTTATCAAGAGACAGGTGCAAAGATTGTATAAGTATATTTCTTCTTACTACTAGACATGGACATACGATACTTATTGAACAAAGTATTCCCTAATCCTTTTTGGTCGATACTTTGAGCAGAGAATTTTCAGCTTGGCGGCCATCAAGACAGAGACATATTTTCAATGTTTGTTTCATTAACAGTCATCCAACAAGTGTCTAGGAAACGCCCAAGCCACTCGGGTCCCAAGCCAGCTACTTTGGGCTTGTCTTACACGTCTGCAGACTCGAACACGGCAGATTACAGATACTTTTTAATGCATTGGTCTTTTGTTCTTCCACATTCTCTGTAATGTACAGATGTAAATGTATGCAAGTAAATGTTCGTCCCATCATATTCTTAGACATGTGATTCTTAAATTTTCTTTTCTAAACCAATTTAAGTTGTTAACGGGGTTGGGAACCTCTGCTCTAGAACGAAGCAATCAAAACTTAATAAACTTTGCAATTATAATGCGTTGATAGGCACATCTACAAATCTGAAATACCTTCAAATTCGATGGCTATATATATAATGTTTTGTGGTATACCATCTTGTTACCCTAATCACGTTCCTACATTGCTAAAGGTTAACCCAATGAAGAAAAAGAGATCTTGAGGTTTCACTTCCACGTATCTGATATTGCTCGAAGTTTAGTCGTATTTCCGCAAACATTCGACTATTTACTTTAAGTTTCACTATATTAATGTTTTTTTCTTAACATTATTGTCACTAATTTCTATACATAATAGCTCTTTATTCGCTGTATTTCAAATGTGAAGTAACACACACACACACCATTTTCATTTACATCACAAGTCATATTAGTACCAAAAGGAATATACAAAAGAAAGAAACCTGATTAGACCATTAAACATGTTTATTTCCTATAACCTAAACCCCTGAACAACGCGCCGAAGATCGTAGGTTAAAAACCTTTGGTCTAAATCACGGGAGATTTCATTCACGTGTGGAAAAGATCCAGAGCATTAAAAGTGTCTGCACTGAGGACTTTGCCAAGCGGACTCAAGCAAGCAAGGTAAAATGTCGGACATATTTTCCGTTCTCAATTCTATTTTCAGCGCTCTTTGCACGGCAGGAGCGTCATCTTGTTAAGTTTGCTGTGGTGTTTATCTGTAAACAAAAGGGAACGGATGTGGGAAAATAGGAATCGAATTGATGAGGGTTGGAAATAAAAGAAAAACAATATGCATATGTATATACATATATGTATATGTATATATATATATATATATATATATATATATATATATATATATATATATATATATATATATATATATATATATATATATTTTATATGTTTATACATATATACATATAATATACGTATTTATATATATACATATACATATATATCTTTGTGTGTGTGTGTGTGCGCGCGAACGAGCAAACTTTAAGGAGAGAGAATAATTCCAAAAATCCGTTTTGTTAGATGTCTGCTAAACAATTTGTATTTATCAATTTATTTAGCTTTCCGTATCTTTTTAAATCTCTCCCCTTCCTTTCTCTCTCTCTCTCTCTCCCTTTCCTCCTCTCCTCTCCCTCCTCCCCCCTCTCTCTCCCTCCCTCCCTCCCTCTCCCTCCTCCTCCCCCTCCCTCCCTCTCCCCTCCTTCCTCCCTTCTTCCTCCCTCCCTCCTCTCCCTCCTCCCTTCCCTCTCCTCCCTCCTCCCTCCCTCTCCTCCTCCCTCCCTCCCTCTCCTCCTCCCTCCTCCTTCTCCTTCCCTCTCCTCCCTCCTCTCCTCCCTCCCCTTCTCCCTCCTCCTCCTCCCTCTCCTCCTCCCCTCCCTCTCCCTCCCTCTCCTCCTCCCTCTCCTCCCTCCCTCCCTCCCTCTCTCGTCTCGACGTCGCCCTTCAAGGTACACACACGTGGCGCTCTCCCTCCCTGGCGTCCGCTGCCTCGCCACTTGAGCCCTGGCTTACGTGACTCGGCGAGGGGCGGCTAACCTGCATTCAGAAGCCTTCATGCACAGATACACACTCGTATGCACACACTCGCCTGTGTCATTTGGAAGTATAAGTAGCGTTGCGTGTGTTCTTGCACTTGTTGCGTGTGTAGGTTGTAAATGCATCATCAAAGTTTGTGTGATTTATTTGCGTCTCCTTTTTTGGGGTTAAGTGTCATACATACATACACACACACACACACTCAAACACACACACACACACACACACACACACACACCACACACACACACACACAACACACACACACACACACACACACACACACACACACACACACACACACACACACACACACACACACACACACACACACACACACACACACACACACACACACACACACACGTACCTGTAACCCTCACGCCCATCACAATAAGCTCCAGTCTCCTTAAGTATCTCACCAGATTCCCGTTTTTTGTGCAAAGCCTAAACAGATTTTCCCAAACGCAGATTATTTACCTCAATCAAGTGTTTTACATAGCACCCCAAAAATTGTACTTGTGTAATACCTGCACTTATGTACAATGTGTCCTCGATATGGTATAATTATCGGAATGTATGAGGTAACTGAATTCATACAAACAACTCATACATACAATATTTATACAGATACATGCGGTAATATATACGTGAAAGTGTGTATACTATATACGTAAAAGTTGGGTTTGCTCTACCAGGAATAATTATTCACATATACAATATACTGCATATACAGACATACACAGACGCAACTATACTGCATGTAGATAACTACACAGTGCTCTAAGTATCAAAATCATGCATACTTACACGTACAAGTTTACTTACCTTGCGACACACACAGCATGATAACCTAACCGATCTATTATTTATTTCTATTATATATGTACTTGTCATTATACATATTCACATATGCAGTCACACGCACGTACGAACACACACACGCAGACACACACATACACACACGCACTATATGTATGTCTGTATATATATTTGTAAAAGTAACACACACACACACACACACACACACACACACACACACACACACACACACACACACACACACACACACACACACACATATATATATATATATATATATATATATATATATATATATATATATATATATATATATATATATATATATACATATATATGTATCAAATGCCAATCGCTAATCACTCAGAACCCAATCTTCTCAAACTCCCAGCCAATTCAATTCTATCTTGAGAACGCCACATACAAACAACGAATCTCAGCATCAATTGTGCCACATCAAGGGGAAAAAAATGAACACTCAGCTGGAGTCCTCAGTAGACAAGCTATATTAACCGGAGCTCTGACACGGCAACGCAGATGGTACAAGTAATCGCTGCTAACCTGACAGAAAACTTGCAACTCATAATGCCTGCAGATACACATCGAACCATTAAGAAATTCTTTGACTTCGACATTGATGGGACTAGGGTCGTATCACTATTATTGTTATTAATGGTCATCGTAGTTTGTGATACCCTTATTAAGGATGTTATCATTATAATTATGATTATCATTGTTATCCTTATGATTGTAATTGTTATCATTAATATCATTATTATTATCGTTATCATAATAATGATGATGATAAAAATAATAATTATTATTATTATATTATTATTGTCATTAAAAAATATTATTATCACTAGTATTAGTATTAATATCATTATTGTTGTGAATATCATTATTGCTATCAATAGCAGTAATAGTAGTACTGTTATAGTTAATACCACTACTGCGAATACAACTATTATCATTGATTATTAGTGATTACTGGTGTCACTATTACAGTTACTATCATCAACGCGATTACTATTATTAACATTACTTTTATCACTACTATTACAACAACAACCACCACCACTACTACTATTACCATTATTACTACTACGATTCACATCACCATTGGTTTTATTGTCAATCTATTATTTCTTTATTTGCCATATTTTTGTTATCACCATGATTTACTTTTGGTTATATTAAGAACACTGAAAAAAATCAAAATATCTCTTAAGAATATCTGAAATAATTTATTCTTAATAAGCGAATATACGGAAAAGAAGAAAAGAAAAAGAAGATGGAGAAGGAGAATAAGGACACAGTCTATCCATAACAAGGAAAAATAACAAAAAACATGCCCGAAAAAATATATTAGTCTAAAAAACGGTCTCAGAAAAGTATATAGTTTGGGATGACTTGCCTTATTTTCTTTCCAAAATGACGTCACAGTTTATAAAAACGGCCGTTAGGATTCAATTTTTATCTTTAAAAATAATAAAATAGAAAAGTGAAGGGTAACTATTTGGCAGAGGCTACTATCTTTTTCATATCCTGCTATTTTGATAATTACGTTTTGGAAGTACTTCCCAAATCATTATAATCTCATATATGAATATGTTCTACACAAACTGACAACCGGTGTAAAGTAGTTAAAGTAAATTACATAGATCCGGATACTTTAAAACTCGTGAAATTCTATAACTTCAAATTATTCTGCTACATATACTACCATATTAAGGCTAAGAACTGAATCATTTATTGACTTATCTCTTTTTATAAACATTTCTACTTTGTTCTTTACGAAAAAAACCTGAAAGATGCTTCGACACAAAATCGTTTGTGCCACAACCACACTAGGCCACTTAGCTTGCCAAATAACCTTTCCCGATTTTGCCAAGCGCTTGTGAATAGGCAACAGACCCCCTACAAGAAAAAAAAACATATTTATACTTTGCACGAGCATTAAATATAAACTCTTCATATACTCCATCCGAATATTGAAAAATAAAAAAATGGAAAAGGAAAATGAATTCCCGCCGTTTCTTGTGGCTTCAGGAAAGCCAGACAGGGCGAGGAAGACAGACAGAACCAGCATTAGTGCCGCATCGGAGGTCGAAGGGAGAGGTCGTCTTGTTGAATTCGCTCGCACCATGAGGCAACCGATTCGTCCCGCGCTCTTTCTAACCGTCTTATCTCTCGCAACAGCGACTGGTAAGTGGAATTATCTCACCGTGGACTAGGGTTGTAAAATAATTATTGATTATGTTTGCCTCTCTAATGTAAATTCGAGGTGCCGCCGTTAAAAAAGGCGGTGAGAATTTCGCCTCTTCTACTTTCGACGGGCGCCATTCTCGCTTCTCTCGCCCTCACGTCCACAGGCGCGATGCGTACGAAACATTGATCCTGTGGGTCTTATTTTGAACACTGAATATACCTGAAGGCCGATTGTCCTGCGATGAGTATGTCATATTATACCCCGTGGCTATGATACGAAATGTTATAACGAGATATATCGTTTTGAGACGCGTTTAACAGGTCGCCGGCTGTGCGGTGAAATTGATCTTTGTAAATCCTTATGTTCTTTCCATTACTGTTAACATCAATTGAATCCTATATGAAATCTCTTAGCGGTTTTATTTCTCAATGAAGAAGTAGTTTCCAATTGTAACTTCGCTTTCGGTAATGTGATGTGATCGGTTTTATTTTTTTCATCATCAAAATACGCGAGAAGACACAAAAATCGACTCACACGTCAATATAAATGTATTCGAAGTCAAACTGTAACACAATTCTGAACAGGAACTTCTATAAGAAAAGTCATACTATTTTATGCTATCGATTTCTCAAGCATTTTCAAGTGCGTTTTCAAATGCATGTTGCCACCCAAATGTATTTTTTTTTTTTTTTTTTTTTTTTTTTTAAGAGTAGCATGCAAGATTATGCAGATGTTCCAAGAGTTCCATCAATTGCACATTTCAAGTCTACTGCTCTTATGGCTTTTACAAACGTGGCACTTTTTTATATATAAAACACGTGTGCTTGTCTTGGGGTAGATATGTTTTTTTATTATGATTATTTATTACTATACTTCATTGAACAACGGCAGTTCGTTAATAATGAAACGAATATTACTTGTGAGCAGAAAGAAGCAGTATAATCTTGAAGAAGCATCTAAACCATTATATAACTAGTGGTTATGATAATCACCACCATCATCATTATCACCATTCAACATCATCATCATTACCATACCATACCATCACCATTCAACATCATTCTCACCGTCATCATCATTACCATACCATCATCATCATCATTACCATCATCATCAATCAACACCACCATAGTAATAAGAATAATAAATAGATAAAGAAAAACAAAATAAGGAAATTACCAGACAACAAGACGTCCTCAAAAGACATTCCTTCACAGACACCCTTCTTGGGTCTGTCTGGCTGGACCTGCCCCTACCTTGGCGTCACTTAGATCTAGCGACGAAAGTGCTTGTCAATTGCTTCAAGTAAGTGGAGACAATGTACCAATGGGTTTTAA
>NW_020868427.1:269025-271525 GCF_003789085.1 Penaeus vannamei | reverse complement strand
GTGTGTATATGTATATACTCTAGACAGACAAGATTGCTGTCTTAATCATATACGTTGTCTGTCTCTGTCTGTCTGTTTCCCTCCCTCTCTTTGTTTGTGTGTATGTGTGCTTGCGTGCATGCGTGTGATTACGTGCATGTATGTGTGCTTGCGTGAATGTATGTGTGATTACGTGCATGTATGTGATTGCGTGAATGTATGTGTGCCTGCGTGCATGTGTGTGATTGCGTGTATATGTGTGTTTGCGTATGTGTGTGTGAATGTTTGCGTGCATTTGTGTGTGTTCCCCATGTGGGCGCAGGACCGCATGGCGCGACCTAGCATCACGTGGTTTGTTGATATCCCTCACATGTTGCAATCCAAGTTGCTTGGGAGAGGTAACTCCTTGGCGGATATGGAGAACACGTGGACCAAGTCTCTCTCTCTCTCTCTCTCTCTCTCTCTCTCTCTCTCTCTCTCTCTCTCTCTCTCTCTCTCTCTCTCTCTCTCTCTCTCTTCTCTCTCCTCTCTCTCTCTCTCTCTCTCTCTCTCTCTCTCTCTCTCTCTCTCTCTCTCTCTCTCTCTCTCTCTCTCTCTCTCTCTCTCTCCTCTCTCTCTTCTCTCTCTCTCTCTCTCTCTCTCTCTCTCTCTCTCTCTCTCTCTCTCTCTCTCTCTGACCTTATCGACCCCATAAATTTCTGATATGCTCTAGAACTCATTACTTCATAATACCAGGAATTAAAATAATAATAAAAAACGAAAGAAAAGCATCAAGAACATCTTCCCAAATACTCTTACATAAATAAACTCACCAGACCATGCTTATGCCACATCACAGATAAAAATCGTGTGGCATCGCGACTCCAGCATCTATCTTTGCCTCCCTGACCTTGGTTGTCAGCGAGAGAGCCCAGGGAGTGGCGCTAGGCCTGTCTTGATGATAGGGTGTGTGAATTGCCTAATTCTATCTATCATGCTGTCTAATCGCACCAAAGATCTTGTCTAATCGTAGCTAATAGTCGAGCTTAATCGTGAAACAGTTGGTATGTGTCGTGCATGGTGACTCGCTCATGGATGTTGATGTAAATGTCAGACACATCAATATCAAAATTAGCTGTTGTTGAAGTGAATGTTAGTTGCCTTAATCAAAAGTTGTACCCCCCCCCACCCCCACCCACCCAGCCCTTGAGTTTCTTCGAAATGTATGTTGAATTTATTTCTCGAAGCATTTTTTTTTTTTTTTTTTTGGAGAAGGCAGACGAGTGTTGTGGTTGGATAATTGGTCTGTATTCTTCTTCTTTTTTTCATTTCATGATCTTGTCTCTATGATTCATGTTGTGTACACGGAATCGAAACAAGTGTGGCGTTTGACCTTCATGCAAAAGCGAAACAGATGTTTGCTGACATCCTTTATAACACGTCTAACATCTTTTATTTACGTGTCATCCTTTTCTGGCTTCGCGTGGCAATACAAAGACAGATAAAGTATGGAATTTGCGTATTTATCAACATAATTCCTGAAATATAACTCCACTATGTAATCAAACTAACCATTTAACTACTATTCCATAAACCTTACATATCTCTCATACAACAAACCACAAATTTCCCACAAATTTCACCCAGAAGAATCCTGCATCAAGGAATCCTACGAAGACAAAATATAGAGCAGAGAACCCCTCCTTCATTCCCTTTAGTATTATTATGCAATGCCCAAGTGGGTACTTGAAGAGTTCACAGTTAGCCAGACTGGGGTGCGGGTCGTTCCTCCTGGACCCGAGTCGGTGGCGGACGTGTGGAAAGCCTCGTACTCCCTTACCTTGGTTGCCTACTTCCCGCCTCGCGTGCATGGCAGCGTGCGTGCTCCCTCGCCATCACTACGGCCGCATGCAGACCGTTCCCACACTCGGGACCGACCACATGGCTACTGACCTCGGCCTTCCTGAGAACCTCGGCGAATGCAGAAGACAAAAGCTCAATTATGAAGTAGGGAGAGCGCTGTGGAAGCCACCGTTTTTAAAAGCAGGGACTGAACACATGCTGGTTGTTTTCCATAGACCTTGGGTTTCGTAGTAAGAAGAGGTTTTTGATTTTCATAAGAGAAACTTGAGAGAAACTTGTTGCTTCAAGTACGCAGTAGTTGTTAGCACAGATAAAGTCTCTTACAATAAAAATATAGGCCATATAAACATGTACGTGCGTATAAACGAACAGACTGTGTGTGTGTGTGTGTGTGTGTGTGTGTGTGTGTGTGTGTGTGTGTGTGTGTGTGTGTGTGTGTGTGTGTGTGTGTGTGTGTGTGTGTGTGTGTGTGTGTGTGTGTGTGTGTGTGTGTGTGTGTGTGTGTGTGTGTGTGTGTGTGTGTGTGTGTGTGTGTGTGTGTGTGTGTGTGTGTGTGTGTGTGTGTGTGTTGTATGCGTGGGCGCCCGGGTACACGTGCTCGTATGTGCCTGCAAAGTCGTCATATATATTTGTACACGTATGTTATTATATTTCATCATATATGTCGTCTAACAGTATC
>NW_020868427.1:244025-261525 GCF_003789085.1 Penaeus vannamei | reverse complement strand
TATGTATCCAAAATGCATAATGTTTTTGAAATTATAATACATAAGATTTTTATTAATGAATCATTATTCAAAATGCTTCCAGTTTAAGGCTTCAGTTACCATTTAAACTTTCTCTTATTTCAGGTACAGTGAAAAACAACTTTATATCATTGTGATAGTGATACTGGCAGTGTGTTGCACATTATTTTTCTGCACAACGCTAGGCCTGAGTGTGAAGATACTGTTTCTGAGGAGAACAGACATGCCAAAAGGAGAATTACCAACTACAATACCAACCAAAGGTATCAATCAGCAGAACTTGCAAGACTTTCCCTGTGTGTCAGAATAGATCTCAGCATATGAAAGCATAGCAGTTTAGTTGGATGCTGTTTTTGTTTATTATTATTTTAGTATATTTCTTATCAAATTAGTATGTGTATTAATATATTAGCATTTTTATTATTATATTAATATTATTATTATTATGTTGGTATTTTTTATTTTATTAATATCGTCATATTAATATTCTATTATTATATTAGTACTTAATGGAAGTAATAAGGTCCTGAATTCTCCACAGGAACCCCAGCAAAGAAACCTCGTCAACCAAAGAGGTTTGGGCCCCCTAAAAAGGCTGGTTTTACAGCAGTCTCAACTTGCTCAAGACAGGCTGATGACGGCGTTCACATCAACATTGAAGACTGCTGTCAGATGACGCTGTGTGAAACGGTAAGAGAGAATTATTTGTTTAGCAAGAACTTTGTAGCTATTTATAGTTTTATTTAATTTTGACATGTACTCTTTTCTTCTTTCCTTTTCACAAAGTTTATTTAACAATTTGTAGCTTTCTTAGCATTTATGTATTTCACAGTCTGGATTGTATATTGAATTTGATTGTAAAATCTGTGATAAAATGTAAATTGTAGTTGTAAAAAAAAAAAAAAAAAAAAAAAAAAAAGTGAATGAATGATACATCAATATATACAGTATTGTTCTCTTTATTTGTTACTCATCTTGATATTGCTGAATTACAATGTTTACAAATTTTATTTTGTAGATTTCTCTATATATGTTACATAGGTCACTTGCATGCAGTAAAATAAAAAAGTTCTTTATAAATATTTCTCCCACAGCCATGTTATACAACTGTCAAGAAAGAAGGAAGAGGTTATACAGCAGCTAAAGAAGACAAGAAGAGTTTGCTTGATAATTACAACTTCTGATATGTGGCTAAGAATACCTTATGTAAGCGCCTTGTCAATTAAAATAGAGGACTGCAGGCGACCAAACATGAAACACGACAAGAGTGGGTATTGGTATTTTTACACATCAAGTCCATATTATTAGCTCATTCCTCCATTCAGGTTTAATTGTATCAGTGGAAACATTTCCAAAGAGTGCAATATAATGGGAGTGTGGTAATACTGTCAGAGGTAGGTGAATCTTTTAAAGCTTAAATTCTTTCAAGTTATTCATTATTGGTCATGTAAGCAATATTTCTTTTCTTGTGGACAGAAAAAACAAACAATGGCCTTTACCATTATGAGAAACTGCAAATTAATGACTTGTTAATGGGAAGTGTTCAGCCCCGTCCTAATTTGCTTGTCATTAATGCCATTGTCTAGAGAATTATATTATTATCAAGCTGTAAATTGGACTCAGTCATGAGATGTATTATATACTCACTCTGTAAATATACTGTTACAAGTGGTCTAAGACATATTGTATATTAGGAAGAGGGTCTATCATATCAGATAGGCATTATCACATTCACATATTTATGCATGCCCAAGCACAAGCACAGGTACTGGTGTATGACATGCACGCACACACCAGCAAACACAGATCCATAAACACACAGACACACACATGCACTCAAACAAACACAGAGACACACATCAACATGTCTGATTTTCCCGTCTGTTAAAGTCAATATCATAATGGCTGTGAATTACCTCATTTTAGATTTTGCTGCAGTGACATCTTGGCACAATGGTTATTCATTTTCATTCCTTGTAGTGCCAGTAAATGGATGTGGGCCGTCTTGCTCATGCAGGACCTGTTCAGGGGGTTAGGCCCTAGCCTGTACTAACCAGAGGGGCTGCTCGGCTGCACCTTTTGTGTAGTTATTCTTTTCGTAGAGAAAAAATTTAAATTAAAAAAAAATAAAATTTAAAGAAAGAAAAAAAAAAAAAAAAAAAAGTAAATTTCTTGCACTTACTAAAACATTTGTAAATCACTTACTATTTGGTGGAATCATTATACGTTACTGCCCAGAGCCACGTCAATAGGTGCCAAATAGTGTTTCCATTAATGATGTTCTGAATTTGGTTATGTATTTTATTTCAACTTGTCATACTTTTTTGTCTTCCAGCATGCCATTAGCTTCTCCTTTTGGCTTGCTTTGGCTTTTAACAAAGATTGTATTGAAAATAAGAGAAAAAAAGACAGTATTCTTTTTTAATGGAACAAGTTAGAGCAAGGTCTGTATATTAAAGATGTCTGACAAAATGTTTTTTTTAAAGCAGTGGCACAAAAGCTTTTTTTCATCTTTTTTAACAGGCAAATCTCATTGTGTTTTAAGTATACTGAACATTAACTTGTTACACTTGAGCCATAGAATTATGGAAAAAATGAAGTGAAAATAACAAATGTACAGTTAAGTACATGAATTTGAGAATCTGTTAATTCTACACATTTGTCTGTATGTATGGTGCTCAGATTTTATGATTATATGCATCTTATGATTATATGGACATAGTTCACATTATCACTTGGAATTCCGAGAATGGTGCAAGAAACTTATTGTTAAAGTGTAGAAAGTATCACAGAAAAACAAATAACATATCATCTTAAATATATATGCATCATCTACTAACAAATCAAATGGTAACAACCCCGTTGAACTTACTGTACGGTACGTTCAATAACTGAAGGTGGAAGTGCTCACTACTTAAAGCAGCTTTTCTCATGTTCATAACATTTCATAAAGGTGTTAATATTTATTGTATTTTGGAGTACATGTTACATGGATGTTTTGCCCCAAATGTGTTTTCTGTGTTGACTTAGATGAATGTAAGATGTGTATAAAATCATCTGCATAAATGAAAGTTTTGTGGTTGGGAAATAATCAGTGTAAGATCTGATGTAAAAAATTATTATACAAGGTGAGTTACTGATCATTGTATGGCTTTGACTTACAAGTTATATTGTCCAGACATGAACTCTGGAGTTGTTAATGTTATAGCTTAACTGTGATAAAGAACTATAAGAGAAAAACGATCATACATGAACAATCTTTAATCCAAAGCATATTTATATATATGGATGTAAAGCATTTCACTTTTTAAGAAGAGTGTAATACTAATCTTTAAAAAAAAAAAAAAAAGGTTTTATTTGAAGGTTAATGCTGGTCTTAACCAAGCTGAAAATTAAATGTTATATTATTCCCTTTACTAACTGGGAAGGAGAATGGAGTTCCAAATTCAGATGGTCTACAATGTTATTTTTTTATACATAGATCTGAAACTTTGCACCATTTTTTTTATTTATTATTATTAACTTTAATGATTATTGTCTTTTGTATAATCCAGCTTCCAATATATGGGTCTGTGATTCTTTAAGCCCTCTGACCTTAAGAAGAGGTAGAGAGAAAAACTATATTTTATATAATTTTATTCTATTATTAAGATGGGATATGTTTGGCGTGTCAGACATGTCAAGAAATAGATTTTAATGCAGTGTTGGTAACTAGGGTCAACTCTTCTATGCTTTGTGCAAAGTCCATCTTAATTTGGTGTCAAAATCTAGTTTATAATTACAGGGTTATGGAAAAAAAAAAAAGTTACCTCGTTGTAACTTTATTGGTAATGTTGAAACAAAACGGTAATGTTTGAAGTCGTTGGATCAGTCAACTTGCGTTTCTGAGAGTAGGAAGCAGTTGTGTCGAAAGGTACAGTTTTCTAGTCATGATTAATTTCTTGGAGCAGCAGTTTCTTATTATTTTTTGTTTACATTTTCCTGTTTTGAAGAACAGTTGAAACTTCCTCAGGGAAATAATCTAAACTATTGTTTGTGAGTTATGAGGAAGATCAGTTGGTTGTGAAGAGGTACAGTATTAATGTTGTGACGTAGCCGTTTTTGTCTGCAATCGCATTTATTTTCTCTGAAGGTAATGAAGTGCAATTGAATAATTTCCTTTGTTGGTTTTGTAAACGGAAAAGGAAATGTGAACATTTGATAAATTTCATTTTTCTGTAATCAAATGTATGTACAAGTCTGGGTTTTCAATTTCAGATTTGAAAACATCTGCTACATATGAGGATATTATATCTTAGTATATATGATGATGATACTTCTTCACATATATGAGTACATAAATATCTTCATATATGCAGATCTATGAATGGTATAACATTTACAAGAAACCATGGCAGAATGGCACAGCCCTAGTACTAATATTGTGTATAAAATGCTGTAGTAAAATGGTGGGACTCCCTTTAACTCTGCATAATATCTAGTTATTTAAAATACTACTTTACTCTCAAAAGGAGACAGAGAAAAAACAAAAACAAAAACACTGCAGTGTTAAAATGTCCTGATATGTTGCCTTACCTCGCTCATCCTAAGAAAGGATAGTGATATTTTTGTATGCAAGATTTAATGAAGCTGCATTTACTTGTGACGGTCACATGTAGACACCAAGATGGGTCACATGTTGGACCTTTTAGTCATTGTTGTGGTTATGGTATGGGCTCTTGAGATGGAGACATACCACTGATAGTCTAGAATTTCATTTCAAATGATCAACACCGGTGGTACAGTAAGTTTCCGAGATAGGTTTTTAACTCAATTTCAAACACAGTCTCTTTGCTTGATATTATAATTTATTCTAGACTGTACCAGCTAAATTTCATTTTCACATGAATTTTTGTACATTTCTTTTGTTTTAATTATATCAGGAAGAGTAATCCTCGTTTATTTTTTTTTAGAATCAAAATCTGTCTGATTTATTGTACCATTATAATTTCCCCATATTTTCTCAATGCAATAAATGTTGATCTCACATTTTTCTTATGTTATTTCATTACCCTAGAATACATTAACCAATACCTTTTAAAGGCAAAATTGCAGGTTACTGTTAATAAAAGAGAATTGAAAACTAAAACAACCCTTTATTTCAGTCACAACATGGAATCAGACTTCAATTTGCTGGAATGACTCTACTGTGCCTGCAGGGGGGGGAGAGAGAAAAGTTATTTATAAAATACACAGCTTGAAAGTTAACAAAAAATCTATAATGACCAAATGCAAATGGAATTGACCAGATATATGTGCTGTATGAATATTTTATAAGAATTTAGTAATTCAGAGAAAAAAATATTTTGCTACCAATTCCATTATATACAAAACACAATTTTTATGTGTTAGAAAACATTTATGGGAATAACATATAAATATCTCACCTTTCACTCACTCCCAAATGCTCTCTTTTATGCTTCTATATCCTTATAGACCCTCTCAAACATATATCCCTACCCATAGAAGTAGGAACAAGATGCCGAAGCCCATAAACACGGAAGCAACGAGGGCAATAAGACACTCCTGGAAGAAGGGAAATACAGGAGTGAATTAATGTTTTCATAAAAGTTTTCCTGCAAAAAAGTTCTCCAATATCTGCAGTTAGATAAATGTCTATGAACAGAGAGAACGTTTGTGCAGCAGCTTACCTTAAAGAAGTCTCGTGTGAGTTTTGTGGAGGTGACTTCATACACGAAGAACCATGCTGTGAAGAATATCCCAATGCTCATGAGAACTAATGTCAAGTGTGGGTAGATGGCGGGATTCACCGGGGACACATATCTTGACATAGACTCAATACCAACCTGGAAAGAATTTTATGATGATTTGCTAAAGGCTAGGATATCAAAACATAGTGCCACTTCTAAAGAAATGAATACAGTAAATTCTTGTATTTGGTGATTAACTGGTAAAGGAAATTTGCCAAATATAAAGTTATTTTCTAGAAGACCTCTACATTATAAACTTCATTAAACACCATACCATTAGGCTCCTCATGATGTCTAGAGGGCATGGGGAATCACCAGAACATGGCAGTGTTTATTTGGTATTTATATATTTTCCCAATAAATAAGTTATCCCCTAAAAGCCCTTTATGTTTGGGGTTCTGCTGCAACCCCCCTGCCCGGAATACAAAACCTCCACTGCATCTGAGTGACACACCAAGTCTGATATCACAAGTGGAAGCAAATGTCCCTCACTGTTCAAGTTACTTCTGCAATTTATGGTAGTTTTCTGATGTTCATATTAGGTCGATTCACTATTTCTACTGGTCCTTTTTTTGTTATATTTGGTTAGAAGACATCAATACAAATTCATCCAAGCCAAATTTGATAGGTTTTAGGATGTGGACAGGATCTAGAAATATACCATAATTTTTTTTTTTACCCAAACTGAAATTATCTAATTGATTGTGGGGTTAGCAGGGTCTTTGGACAATTTTGCCTTTTTGTCTATGTCTACTTTTACACGCACACCTGCACCCACATCTACACACACACATGCACGCACACGCGCACACGCACACACGCACACACACCACATAAGTATAAAAAAAAAAAAAAACAGACATTGTTCTCAGATGCCATATGAAATTAGGTGGAGTATATACAATGAAAGTTTTAATCACAATCCTTTTTTCACAGATAATGAGAGGGAGATCACCAACGACAATTCATATCCAAGCCCCATCATTCAACCGCCTTTACTTTTAATATACTGTCTACTTTGTAAACTTCTTTCCTTTGAAATAGTTCAGCTTTTTCTTTTAAATTTTACATTCCCCTTTGTCCTATCATTTAAGGCTGGCTTCCTCCCCACACTTATTTATAAATGACCACTTATCAACCCAGGCTGGAAAGAGGTGGTACATGGCCCTTCTTTTCCCGAGAAATCATTTAACATATTAAGCAAAGGACAAGGAAGGAAACAAAATAATTTTCGGTAATAATGTGTGATATTCTGTAGCCAAAACTGGTGTCTGGCTAGCAGCTGACACGTACTGCCAAGATAATTTGCCAAATGTAAATACTATACTGTAGAGGAATCTTTAATTTCCAACATGAATAATGACCACTCTTCATATTGCATGTGTGTCACTTATAGCAAATGAAGGTAGTAGTTCTTTACAGTTCAGACACACTCCCAACCCAAACTCCATGTAACAAAATTTATTCATCAATCTAAGTTGTCATGGCTGGGTGTGTTCAACTACCCAAGGGTAAACACTGTCTTTACCTCAGTATACATGGCAAGATAGAGCAGATACTTGGGAGCACCGAGACACTACAACTTCCTGTCCTCTATAATACTATCTTTAATTTACCCTTGTTAGTGCATCCATAATGTAAAGATTAACAGTAAGCTGCTACTCTGGATACATTCCTATACCCTTGAGATTTTCTATTGCCCCATTCTGCCTTCACAAATTCTTTGTATTCTCTGACAGGGGTTGGGGAGCAGAAGCCTCTTCCAGGGGGCCCATAGGGGATGCAGCCCTGCAATAGTCATAACAGTATATGCTACTGTACACACATGGAGGATTCTTTGTTGTCCAGGACAGGAGTTGGAGGGTTGTAGGGGATAGAGCTCCCTGCATTAATGTACATAATCTTAGTCTGCAATTTCCCTGGTACCTTTCATGCCCTTCCCTGCTATCAGAATCCAGACTGTGTGTATTGGGGAGCTTCCACAGCATGATATATATACCCCCAGATATATACAGATATATACAGATATATACAGATATCTATAGATATAGGAGTATCTATAGATATATATCTACAGATATATATGTATCTATAGATATATATATCTACAGATATCTATATCTATAGATATATATCTATATCTATATCTATATCTATATATACACATATACATATATATATGTGGGTAGTAGAAAAAGGAATCCATCAATACCACTTGCATCATGATTTGTTATCCAAAGGTCTTATGAATGTTTACCTGAAAATGCCATTTTCTATAGGTTGGCATGAGTACTAATAAATAGGGAATATATAATACTATCTTTAATTTACCCTTGTTAGTGCATCCATAATGCAGTAAGCTGCTACTCTGGATACATTCCTATACCCTTGAGATTTGCTATTGCCCCATTCTGCCTTCACAAATTCTTTGTATTCTCTGACAGGAGTTGGGAGCAGAAGCCTCTTCCAGGGGGCCCATAGGGATGCAGCCCTGCAATAGTCATAACAGTATATGCTACTGTACACACACGGAGGATTCTTTGTTGTCCAGGACAGGAGTTGGAGGGTTGTAGGGGATAGAGCTCCCTGCATTAATGTACATAATCTTAGTCTGCAATTTCCCTGGTACCTTTCATGCCCTTCCCTGCAATCAGAATCCAGACTGTGGGTATTGGGGAGCTTCCACAGCATGATATATATATACAGATAGATAGATAGATAATATATATATAGATAGATAATATAGATATAGATATCTATAGATATATATATCTACAGATATTATATATATATATATCTAATATACTACTGATATCTATAGATATATATATCTATATATATCTATATCTATATATACACATATACATATATATATGTGGGTAGTAGAAAAAGGAATCCATCAATACCACTTGCATCATGATTTGTTATCCAAAGGTCTTATGAATGTTTACCTGAAAATGCCCATTTTCTATAGGTTGGCATGAAGTACTAATAAATAGGGAATATATAGAAGGTAGGAAAGATTAGGCTGGGTGTTTGGGCTTGCAGGATACTGATTTTGTTTTTTGTCGCACCTGGTGACAATTATCCAGATGTACTCAGATATGTCCCAATTCCACATCACAGAATTTATTCAGCAATTTAATTTGCTATGACTGGGCACTGTCTGTGGGGACAGATGGTGGGCAGCACCAGGCAAACATTGTCTTCACAGCAATATGCACGTTAAGATAGACGTGGAACTCAGGTGAACCAAGATTATTCTGTGTGCAGTACTCCCGCAATCTTTTCCTTTATTCATAGCAGTATCGTTTGTGTCTGCATATTTCTTATACTGGCAACTGCAATGTACTCTAAAAGATCATCATCATCAATGTGCCCTTGCTTGGTGCATCCATACGATAACAATTAGCCAAGCTTCATACAATTCATCAACCTATTGATTTCCTGAACTGTTATGGTGATTAATGTTACCGAGAGCGACACCTGGAGATAGAGGGAAGTGGACACTGCCATTGGGGGTGGGGGTGGAGTGGAGTGGGGGGTTCTGGCCCCAGGAAACATTCTTCACCTCTGTATGTGTGGCAAGATAGAGCAGCGTTTACACCGTAAAACAAAAAAAATACTTTTATATCTGGAAACATCAAACTTTTGTTTCCTTCTTACTACCATCTGGATTGTTTCGATTTTAATCCTTTTTTCAGCAATTTGGGGCAAGTATTTAACTGGGATAGTTACTAAAGTTGATATCTTCTTCATTGCCACTGTACAGTCTCAAGAATAACCCAGAATCAACACAACACTGGAAATGCATTATTTCTCACCGGCCACCTGTCACAGAGTGTCAGGCTTCGAACTGTCAAACCTCGCAGCTGGCAAATCAAAGAGTAAAATGCACGATGCACAGATATTCTAAGTGTATAGATAAATCATAAAACACATAAATGAAGTATAACATTCATAAGAGACTTTAAAAGCATAAATGTGTAACAGCAGACATTGATAATTAGCCACATATTTTGACAAGCGCATAGTAACACATGAAATACTTTGGATATCACAGTAATAAGTTATGCAGTCAGGCAAAAAAGGTAAGTGACAGACTGAGCGGTGATGCGTAGGGTACATTTTCATCATCTAGCGGTGAACATGAGGCCACTGCAGCTTAAACTATGTTGCATCGTATTCTATTTCTTCCACTCTGTAAGACGGCAGTGTCCATTTCCCTCTATCTCCCTCCGTCGCTATAAGTAACTTATACCCAAGGCGAAGAACTTAGAGACAGATGGGTTTATCTTCTCTTCTCTGCCATGTATCTCCCTTATTTTCGTTTGGCTCGTCTTTAGATAATTACACTTTTTAATGATTTTTAAAAGGCATTTAGTTTCTTTCGTCATTTACAGGTTGATATCGACATCGCGCCATCCCCCCTCCCCCCTCCCTCCGCTTTGGAGCTTCGTGAACTCATTTATACCCCTTACCCCCTCCCCCCTTTGGAACTTAGTCTCTGTGAGGGTGCGTCGCAGTCTGTAACAATTACTGATCATGAAAAGTGCCACTCATGGTTGAAGTCCCAAGTTCAACATGTAAACCAAAGGCAAAGCCATTTTCATGGGAAGGGGGTGGGAGGAGGCACTTCCGGTTAAAAGAATAAAGACTGGGCTAATGTTTACGTACTGTCAATTATTAAGGCGTAATCAGCAGCAACTGCGCTAATGCTACGGCAGTCTCTTTTGAGCTTATGTGTCCATGTTTAGGTTTCGGTTTCTCATTCTACAAAAATGGCGGAGACAAGAATAACCAACCTAACCTAATCCAATCAATATAACCTAACCCCAGACTAACTATTTTTTTGAGCGGGGAATGTTACGTTTTTCATGCGGGGAAAACATTTTGTCTATATTTACGTGGACGGATCTGCGAACGGATGATGAAACAAGTGCATGGAAAGGTCAAAAGCATTTTAAGCGCAGATGATGATTTAAAAAAGAACTAAGCGTGGGCAGAAAGCTACCCGAGAAGTACATCTGCGCAGACAGAATTCGACCAAATGATTTCTGAGAGCAGACCAAACTCTTCAGTCCGGTCCTAACCTAACGAGTAAAGTTAGGTTAAGTTGGCGACGAATTACCAAACCACAGCAAAACACAAATATCAAAACCGTATCAACATATAACCAAAATCAAAATGCTTGTCTCAATAAAATTCAACATCAACGCAAATTTTTTCGAAGGAAAATATAAATCGTTATGACATGTGCCGGCAAAAAAAAAAAAGCGAGATTGTATTTAATTCACGTTTTATCCCGAGACAGCAGGAAACTCTGAAGCATTCGTGTGTGCATCCCTTCAAGAAGAATCAAGCACCATCGATTTTATAAACATTTATTAAGATAAAAGCACACTCCAGTTGCAAATAACTTCAACCTCGATCCTCACCCTCCACACAAAGTCAAAAAAAACTCCCTCAAACCCCAATACAACCCAAACCTCCACCCCTCCCCTAATCCACCAACCCCAACCATCCTCCTAAACACCCAAAGATACCCCAACACTCCCCCATTAGGCCATAAAACCCCAAAAACAACAGACTCTCAGCTCACCATCTTGGCGTTTGTTGACAGCCCGAGAATCAGCCAATGACGAGCCGACAACTCTCGCCGGTGGACACGTTTCCCGCTGTCGTACGGAAGGGAGGAAGTTGTTGTACGTTGGGGGCGTGTCGTGCGACTTAATGGAATGTATATGTATGCATATGTATGTTTATTTAGATGTATATGTATATGTATCTTTATGAATATTTATGTGTATGTGCGTCATATTTATATACATGCATATATGTACGTGAACATCATACCTTACTAGTGGGATGATATGGGGGCGTGGTTGTGTGAACAATCTGTAACTACATATATATACATATTTTTAGATATTCATACTTATAGCTAAATGAACACACGCGCATACACGGTTGTATGTGTGTATGTGTGTATAAATAAACATATGTTAATGTCTTCGTGCGTGTATATGTGTATTTATTATAAATAAGTGAAAAATATATAAATACATGCGTACAGGCACATATGTTTATATATATAAATACACATATATACATATATATGTAGATATATATACATATACATATATATATGTTTGTATATATATATATATATATATATATATATATATATATATATATATATATATATGTCATCGGCCAGAAGCAGTGACACTCTAATTATGCCATTATTAATGCATTTAATTGGTAAATCGTAACGCTTGATTAGTTATGATGATATAAAATTCTAAGGGAATAAAACCACAAAATAGAGTTTTGGTGGTGAGGCTGTAGTTGTAGGTTGTGTTTATGTTAGAGGTGAAATACTTGTGGACGATCTTGGTGGTTACTTTAACTCGAGATAAGGGCCAAAATACCAAAGTCGCCTTCTCAAAGTGCCACCTCAGCATCCATACACCGAACAACCAGGCCTCTGTCTAGATGACCTGGCACCCCTAGGTCTAAAATTCCTGAAGTCAGTTCAGGTTGAAACATCATTGAGTGAAGGTGAATCGGTGTTGACTCCTGGAACTCATTTGAAGAATACGGCGTGATTAGCCGTGAAAACTAGCTTAACTAACTAGAAATTAATTCTAGTATTAGGGTGAAGTTAGCTGTAGATTCCAGTTCGTCTTTTCCCCGAAGTTAGCGGAAGGCGGGCCTAGGAACTATGGTCAAATTGTAAGTATTATTACTTAATAAATGTATAAGTTCTTTTCACACACAGTGTTTAATATTATCCCATTTTGTCATTCCTACATAATAGGACACTGAACAAAGGAGAGAACCACACCACAGAGATACTGGTTGGGTTGAACACAGTGGTACACGAAACAAAAAGAAACAACACTTATACTAATTAAATCACTTGGAGTACATCGACACGAGAAATACAATATCTATTAAATAAGAACCTATGTCTTGAAGAATAATGATATATATGAGTGAAAATATCAATGATATCGAGATATATGTGAAATAGAGTAATTTAATTCATTTTAAGGTTTCCAGAAATAGTGAATGATGAATCAGAATGATGCCATACTGATCTGAAGTTTTAATGAACAAAAATATTATTGAAACTATCTGAGATAACCTTTGATTAACTTACTAGAGTAAAGTAATAACGAAGATTTATGTTGGGGTAACAATGACCACATAACATATGGTGGCAGCGAGAAGGATTAATAATAGTATTGTATTCTATGTACTTTAAATAAATTGTCAGTATCGCAGCATTCTGGAAGTGTACGGCAACTATTGCGGGCACCGAGGAAAGTAGAGACTGTTAGACTCACTGACGTACTGGCATGCCAATGAGAGTGTGAGGGACTGCAAAACTGAGTTTTGATTGGCTGAGAGAACAGAGTGTCTGTAACGCTTAAGTTTTAGAGCACGAGCCGCTATCCAATCAGCGACGAGGAATTGGACGAGCATATGACGTCAGACTACGTAAGGTTGACGTAAGACTCGTAGGACCAATCAGACGACGGTAGACTCATGACTGTGACGTCACTGAGCCACTCGCTCGTGATACCGAGAGCGGTAGTCTGAGAGCTGACGCGAGACAGAGAACATCTCTGAAAGTCAATTATTGCATGGCTAAGTCTCCACTATTCCTTAATAGTAACTAGATGAATAAAGTTAATTAAGGGGTAAATTCATGCATGCTTATTGATTACACAGTTCAATATAAAAGGATAATTAGAAATTGATTTGTTTGAGTAATATTTTTGGGTTAGTTATCCCTAAAAGTTTTTTTCACCAATAGAAATTCATAGAAGACGGAGTGGAGGGCATACTAACTTAACACACTACAATTATACTAAGACGGCTAATACAAATATATAACCTTTTATTATATGAATGGAGGTTTGTCCATGGGTTATGAGTGTTTTGTTTTATTTTTTCTACTGTCTAGTTTGTTTTGTGTTTTTGATGGTTAACTAATTACGCTTGTTTTCTTGTGTTTACTTGCGTTCTTATTGGTTTTCGCACTGAAGTGACTACAATTAACGATGGACTCATAATATTTTGTAATATTGTTGATGCGGGTGACAGTTCATGTCTGAGACAAGATCAAAATCGTCAAATTCTTTAGAAAACAATCCTATAGAGGAGCTGTACGAAGAAGAATACATTTTCACTCTTAGAGAAGCTGAACTACTGCTCGACGTAGCAGAATCACCGGGGGAGGAAGATAACCCTTGTAATTTACACCCGGTTTCGTTAGGAAAACGCAAAATGGACGCGCGATTTGAGCTTTTAGAGGAACAAATGCGCGCTTAGCTGCACAATTGCAGCAAGTGGTGGAGATGCAATCTCGCAGTCATCGAGCTGCAACAGAAGACACTTCCGAGGCTCAATCAGCTGAAACCACGGCTAATGAAGCACCGAGCCAAGCTGGAACTACGAGACAGTTCAGTACAATGGAAGTATTCACCAGGGACAAGAGTGTTCCCATGTTTACGGGTGGGGAGGGCCTCACCGGTGGGGAATGGCTTGCCCGGGTGGAAGCAGAAATGAAAAGGCGTAACATTACGGGAGAAATAGACAAGACATTGTTCGCCTTGGGGTACGTTCACACGGAGAAAGGACCCGCTAGAGTGTATGCACATGAGGTGGGAGCTGAAGGAGTCCCCTACCGACGTTTCAGCAAGATGATCCTTTCTCGGTTTAGTGAAGGAAGAAAACCTTGGAACCGTATCCTTCCTTCGAGAAGCAGAGAGAAAGAGGGGTGAGACATACAAAGAATGGGCCAAGACACCAAAGGCTCTTCGACTAGACTGCATGCTGATGAAACATTGGCCATTTGACGGAATTTGGCTGAATATTGTGATGGATACTCTCTATGACCATATGGTCGGAAAAGCCGCGAAATATCGGATTGAAGGGACGGAAAAATGGGACCATGACCGTCTAAACTCCATGGATGCTGCCGACTTGATTAAAGAAATTGGAATTTGGATGGAGGATAATCCTCTACTCGACCAACAATTCCAAACTAAGTTAAGCCCGGGGAAGAAAAACCAGCCATGAAAACCAGAGTCGGTGCTGTAAAAACAGAAAGTCGATCCATGAAAGCGAACGGAGGAAAAAAGTTTCATTGTCCAGAACATGGCTGGAATAAGACGCATGGAAAGGAGGATTGCTATAAGCTGAAAGCAGCCGAAACTTCTTCAACACTGGCGGCAGATAAGCCGCAGAGGAGAGAGAAAAAGGGCAATCCATCTAGCATGATGACATGTTTCCTGTGTCAAAAGAAAGGACATCGGCGAGCCGAATGCCCAATCCAAAAGGACGTCGAGAAATTATTGGCTTCAAAAAACGGAGCCAAGCCGTCCAAGACGGACGGCAACACGGTAGAGGAAGGGAGACACCAGAGAATGGAGGAGACCGTGGACTATCGCATTCCCATGCTAGGACCACCACCTCCAGAATATATGATGACTGAAGTGTTTGTACCACAGAATGACAGAAGTTTTGTCGCTGTGTGGGACTCTGGTGCAAAACCCAATCTGGTCAAACTATCACTTTATCGGGCACATGAGGACGTGAAGAAGAAGGACTCTACGAGACAAAGAGACGTACCTTCTCCGCTAGTTCCCCATAACGTGACAGTAAGTGGTATCCTTGATGCAGAACCAGTGAAAGCACTTGGACTGGCCAAGATGACTTTCATTATTGGGGGAAAGCAGTTTACTGGTGATTGTTTTGTATTCGAGGATCATGCAATCCATTTCCCAGGTAATTGTGATCTGCTTATTGGGACGGCCTTTATGAGGACTCACAAGCTGGATCTAAGTTTTCAGTATTGGAGGGTTCATCTAAACAAAGGCCATTGGTGGAGTGCCTACCTACCCCCATCGATGATAAACAGGTGCATGACATAGCTGGAGTGGTTGATCAACCAATTAACGCTAACTGTGGAGATGCACCGATGACCTGTTCTTCTGATGTGGCATTCAACAGTGTTGCCGACAAAGAGGACACAGTTGTAATAGTCTCTACTGGGGTTTACACCCTTCCTGCTGGGAAGGCATCCATCATTTTAGGGAGCCTTAAGCAGAAGGACGAGAGACTCAAAAACGGAACCTCGATTTTAATCAGTGGGTTACCGTTGGGAGAGAACTGTATCGTTATCCCTGTGGTAGCCAAGGCAGAAGATGTTGTGAAAGTCTTGGTCTGCAACTTCGGTCGCACACCGTTCTTGGTTCATAGCAAGAGAACCATTGCCAATGCTGTGTCTATCCAAGATGATGAAGAGGAGCAGCTGGGACGTTTACCGACCGACCACTGGGAAAAACGAGTTCTCACAAGGAGCAATCAATGGTGGTCACTGGTGAAACGTGATGTAGAGGAAGAGGATCCCCTGGATCAAGCTCTTCAAATTGATCCATGTTGTGTGGTGAAAAACGGGCCAGTGTATGATGAGAAGCGCTTCCAGAAACTTCTGAAAGCACTGGACGCTGATCGCTGGATCCTGAAGGAAGACCAACGCAAAGCAGCAGAGTCCATGATATGGGAATTCCAAGAGGCATTCAACCTTAAAGAGGAACCTTTAGGAAGAACCAATCTTGTTGAGCACAAGATAGAGACAGGCGACAGTGATCGAGTATATGTTCCACCTAGGTTCATCCCATATGCTCTACGACCTGCTGTGGAAGCAGAGGTCCAGGCTCTGAAGGAGCAAGGCCATATTCGAGTCAGTTCTTCTGAATGGAATGCACCAATTGTTCTAGTGAAGAGAAAGGACAAATCGCATCCTCGGCTCTGTGTAGATTACCGGGCTTTGAACAGCCAAACCAAGCTTGAGTTCTACCCTTTGCCACTGATAGAAGACATCCTGTACCAAGTCAGTCAGAGCAAATGGTTTTCGACGCTTGACTTGCGTAGCGGGTACCATCAAGTACCACTGGATGACGACTCAATACCGAAGTCAGCCTTCACCACCCATGAAGGACATTTCGAGTACACAGTGATGCCGTTTGGTCTGTCTAATGCACCTCGAACGTTCCAACGCCTCATGAACCGAGTCTTCAGTGGCCAAATCGGACAAGGGTTGCAGTTGTTCTTAGACGACATAGCTATATACACGGATGATATTGATAGGCATCTACAGGTACTGAAGGAAGCACTGGGTCGGTTGATAAAGGCTGGACTAAAGGCTAGTCCTGAGAAGACACGATTATTCCAACAAGAAATAAACCTTTTAGGGCATCGTGTAGGGCATGGGGAAGTTAAAGCGGCGCTAGACAAGTTAGCTGCTGTAAAAGACTTTCCCACACCCAAAAATCGACGTGAAGTAAGACGATTTCTTGGTCTAACTGGGTATTACAGACGATTCATAGAGAAATATGCCCAAAAGGCCAACCTCTTACAAAGTTGACCTCAGAGAAACAACCTTTCATTTGGGGAAGTGAACAAGAGGAAGCATTTGAAGTGCTGAAGAGAAGTCTACTAAAGGAGCCAGTGTTGAGATCTCCTGACTTCTCACGAACGTGGTACATCTCTACTGATGCCAGTAAGGGAGCTATTGGTGCCATTTTAGCACAGAGGTATGACGGACCCTGTGTCATATTTCAGTCGCCAGCTTCGAGGAGCTGAGCTTCGCTATGATGTGATGGAGAAAGAAGCGCTCGCTGTAATCAAGGCTTTGAAGAAGCGCTCGCTGT
>NW_020868427.1:240502-243925 GCF_003789085.1 Penaeus vannamei | reverse complement strand
AGTTGGACTACGGCTGTCCTGTGGATGTAGTACTCATATGTATGAATTTCATTGGCAGTGTATATTATAATTATATATGTATGTATGTAGTTTATGTGCTGTGTGAGCTGCGTAAGATGTGTCTGTTGTATGTCTGTCTGTCTGATGTGCAGCTTTCTATCTGTGTGTAGTGTATTATTATAGTGATATGAATTATGGAGTGTGATTATGTACTGTATGTATGTGTTATTGTTCTATGTTGACTGCGTGCTATGCTGTCTTTAGATATATGTATGTATGAAGTCCATGTATTGGTGTTGTTATGTCTGTCTGTCCAATGTCATATCTTTATGTATGTATGTATTATAATGTATGCAAAATTCATGCATCAGCTGGTCATGTATGTAGTAGTATGTATTGTATGTGTTATATGACGATGATAATCGCAGTATGTGTGTGCTGTGTGTGTGTGTTTATATATGTATGTATGAAATCCATGTGCTTCATCGTGTGTGTTGTATGTCTGTCTGTCAATGTCTATCTTTATGTTATGTACTGTATACATGTTCGAATTCATGGATGTGTATGTATTGTATGTCATGTATGTATGTGTTCATATGGTTTCGTTGTTTTGTGTGTGTTGTATGTCTAGTCTCCTGTCTGTCTGTGTCTATCTGTATGTATGTATATATGTATGAATTCATGCATGTGTATGTATGTATGTATGTGTTATGTATGTAGTGTGTTATTGTTTATGTTGTGTTTATATGTGTGTGGCTGCGTGTGCGTGATCTTATCTCTCTGCGTTACAATTTTCGGTTGATTGGGTAATTGCATCGAGTCAATGATTGCCTAAGCCAGAACGTGGCGCAGTGTACTCGCATTTTTTGCTGTCGTTTGATTGTAGAGATTGATGGGGCGAGATTGGGGGTTTGCATTGTGGGTGAGTCTGCTTAGTTCGGTTTTGTTGTTGTCCTTTGTTAGTCGGTTTTTGAGTTGTCTTTGTTAGTCGGTTTGTTGTTTCTAGTAGCCGGTTGTTGTTGTCTTTGTTCAGTCAGGTTTGTTGCGTGTCTTTGTTAGTTGGTTGTTGTGTCTTTGTTATCGGTTTGTTCGCGTTGTCTTTGCTTAGTCGTTTTGTTGTCGTCTTTAGTCGTTGTCCTCTTATTTATTGTTTTTTGTTGTTGTTATTGTTGTTGTTTGATGATTTTATTTAGAGTAGCTTGGTAATATTGTTAATATTTTTTATTAACTGTTAGTGTCAAAGCGAGTGTTACTATTTTTATTATTATTACTTCTACTACTGCATACTACTATGGACTTATGATATGAACTATAGTATTACCATTACTCGCCTCTAACTAACTTCTATGGATCTACTACATTTTAACTACTACATACATAACACTACTACTACAAGCATGCTATCCTTGCTATTCTCACTGCTACTACTGTATACACTACTACTACTACTATATTATTGTTGCTTGCTGTTGTGTTGTTGTTGTTGTATCATCATCATCTCACCTTCCTACTACTGATTAACTACACTCTTACTTACTATTACTTTAACTACTACTGCTGCTGCCCTGCTGCTGCTGCTGTCTATGCTGTAACTACTACTACTATCACTCTACCTTACTACTACTACTGACTACAGACTAGCTGCATGCTGCTTGCTGCTGCTGCTGCTGGCTGCGCTTAGAACATTGCTCGCTACGACCTACAACAACTTACTTTACTAATCCTACTCACTTACAACAACCAACAACAACAACAACTAACTCACTAACTTTACATCACTATACACTGCGTTAGCTACTACGTACTACCTACTACTACTACTACTACTACTACTTACTACTACTACTAACTACTACTACTACACTAACTTATACTACTACTACTACTTACTAACCTTACTACACTACTACTATACTACTGTACTACTACGTATTACTACTACTACTTACTTATACTACTATACTACTTACTACTACTAGCTACTGCTGCTGGCTACTATTACTACTACTACTACTAACCATACTATGTACGTACTTACTACTACTAATATACTACTACTACTACTACTAATACACTACTACTACACAAATACTACTACACTAAACTACTGACTACTACTACAAACTACTACCTTTTACTATTACTACAACAACAACAACTACTACCATACTACTTGCTGCTGCTGCTGAATTACTGCTGTTGCCTACACTAATACTACTACTACTTATACTTCACTTACTTCTACTCATACTACTACTACTACAACTCACTTACTACTTAGACTACTAACTACTTGCTGCTGCTGCCTGGCTGATGACTACTGTTGCTAATACTATACTACTATACTACTACTTAATCTACTACTACAACCTATACGTAGCTACTACACTACCTACTACTGACAAGCAACAACAACGTACTGACTACTACTGTCTTCTGATGGCTGCTGGGATACTGTACTGCTGCTTTGACCGACACCACTCGTTAACTCGAACACTCAAGCGCAGGCGTACATCTCACAGTAACACAGAACAATGCTCACCTACCTAACCTGACTATCTACTACCTATCTAGTGCAGAATATCAACATATTACTGCCTATGAATAATGCTATTAATACTACACAACCTGCTGCTCCTCTACTACACTTGAACTTTCCACGACCATACTACTACTTACAGTTATCGCCACGCGCACCATCTTTGTTATTCCATTTATCCCACTGTTCCAAAATGATCCCTAACCGTTCTGCGCACGTTAGTAGTGAGCACGGGTTCTTCTCTCCATACCAGACTCACACAGTCTTAGACCCACACCACAGCACTAGAGCATTAAGCAACGTCGGTAACAGTTCCTTAGGCCACACTACACACATGTCACCGAGCCGCAGACACTGCGCTACTATCTCGCCTCTCGTCTCACTCTTGTCCAATGTCCCCTTATATCTCCTAAGTCACAACTTCTATGTACTAACGCACCCACATGAATCTACCCCTGGCATATCTGTTAGGGAATGTTTTCCATAAGTCGCTCTCAGACTTTTAATTTTTTTTTTTTCTTCCTTTTTTTGTATTTTTTTTTTCGTTTCTGATTCGTCCTACGTGACTGTGTGTGTGTGTGTGTCCTGGGGTGTGGGGGGTAGGTGAGGGGGGGAAGGGGGATGGAGAGGGTAAGGGGGAGTGAGAGGGTAAGGGGGGAGGGGAAGTGGAGAGGGATAGGGGGGAGTGGAGAGTGAGAGGGTGAGGGGGTGGGGAGGGAATGGAGAGGGAGAGGGTGAGTGGGGGATTGGGGAGAGGAGAGTGAGAGAGGGAGGGGAATGGGGGAGAAGAGAGGGGAGAGGAAAGGGGATAGGGGGAAACGGGGGGGAATCATTGTTGCTAAGATAAGGAGAATCAGATGGTCTAAGCCTGTGGTTGTTGTACC
>NW_020868427.1:233002-235502 GCF_003789085.1 Penaeus vannamei | reverse complement strand
TTCTCTCCTTCTCTTTCCCTCTTCTTCTCTCTTCTCTTCTCTTCTCTTCTCTTTTCTCCTCCTCTTCTTCTCTTTTTCTCTTCTCTTCTCTTCTCTTCTCTTCTCTCTTCTCTTCTCTTCTCTTCTCTTTCTCTTCTCTTCTCTCTCCTCTTCTCTTTCCCTTCCCTTCCCTTCCCTCCCTTCCCTTCCCTTCCCTTCCCTTCCCTTCCCTTCCCTTCCCTTCCCTTCCCTTCCCCTCTTTCTCTTCTCTTCTCTTCTCTTCTTCTTCTCTTCTCTTCTCTTCTCTTCACTTCTCTCCTCTTTTCTCCTTCTTCTCTTCTCTTTTTCTTCTCTCCTCTTTCTCCTCTCCTCATCCTTTCTTCTCTTCTCTTCTCTTCTCTTCGCCGCGTTCTTCCCACACTGGTGTTAGTTTATCTCTGCCGAGCACTTGTCCTAAGTGGTTCCTAATTAGATTTGGTCAGGATTAGATACGGTGTATTTCGATAACAGCTGTTTTCCCATCGGCAAGTTTGAGGGTGTCTTGGGGAGGGTGGGTGGGTGGAGGGGAGGGAGGGCGTGGGTGGGTGTCTTGGAGAAGTGGGTGCGGTGGGTGGAGTGTGGCTGGAGGGAGAGTGGGTGGGTGGGTGTCTGGAGGGTGGGTAGGTGGTGGGCGTGGGTTGTGCGGGTGGAGGGCGAAGGTGGGCCTGTGGGTGGAGGGGAAGGAGGGTGGGTGGTGGGCACCGTGGGTGGGGGAGGGAAGGGGAGGGAGTGGATGGGTAGAGATTGATGGGTAGTTGTGGTGTGAATGTGGGGGTGATTGTGGGGTGTGTGGAGGGTGGGGTGTTTGTTGTGTGGTGTCTGTGTGTGTGTTCCCTCCTCCATCTCCTTCTTCTTCTTCTTTTCCTCTCCTCCTTCTTCTTCTTCTTCTTCTTTCTTCTTCTTCTTCTTCTTCTTCTTCTTCTTCTTCATTCTCCTCCTCCTCACTCCTCCTCCCTCCTCCTCCTCCTCCTCCTCCTCCTCACTCGTCATTTTCCTCTCGCCATCGTTCCTTTCCCTCTCCTTCCTAACCCCCCCCCCCCCCCAGCACCACCCCCACCAGAGCAGAATCTCTTACCTTTATTCAATTTCTTAATTTATCTTTATTAAATTTCTTTAATTTAATAATTACTTTTGCGGATAGATGGCTCGACCCCAGACCGACATCCACCGATAGATAGTCGTCCTATCTATCGCTGCCTCCCGCGTTATCAGCGACACAAATCTGCTCCGTCCAGATTTTCGGCCATTAAGCTCACGCCCGCATCGTCTCCGGTTATCATCTATCTTTATCCGTCTCGCTAAGTGTGTTGGTGGGTAATGGAGATTTGAGGGGAGGGGATGGGCAAGGGGGAAGGGGGGGGGAGGGGATGGGAGGGAGTTACTGGAGAAGTAGGGGGATGGAGAAGGGGGGATGGGGGGAAAGGGGAAGGGGGGGAGGGGGATGGGAGGGGCGTATGAAGGGGGAGGGAATGGGAAACGGGCGAAGGGAGGGGGAGTGAAGGGGATGGGAGGGCGGAAGGGCATAGGTTGAGGGGAAATGAAATTGGGATTGGGAGGGGGGTACTGTGGAAGTGAGAGAAGGGGGGAGGGGCGTTATGGAAGAAGCTGGGGGAAGGGGGAGGGAGGAGTAAAAAGGGGGAGAGGGAGGGAGGGAAAGGATAGGGAGAGGGGGTTGGAAGGGGGAGGGAGGAAAAAAGAGGGGGAGGAAATAAGAGAGAGGGGTTAGGGGAGGGAAGGAATAGGAGAGGGGGGAGGAGGATTGGGGAAGGGGGGGGGGGCGAGGTAAAGGTTTGGGGAAAGGGGGGGAGGACTAGGGGTGGTGGAGGGGGGTCTGGGAAATAATGGAGAGAGGGGAGGAGGAGGGGAGGATGAGGCGAGAGGGGCAGTAACGTGGAGAGAAGAGGAGGGCGATAGAGATCTCGAAACGACAGATAAAAATTCGAGAGCCAGACGACCGAAAGGCGATAAAAGATAAGGAGCACCGGGAGATAGGGGGGCGAAGATAAAGAGAGGAGGCGGGAGTAAGGATCTCTAAGCATCATCATCATCTGCTGCCGAGATAAGAGAGAGAAAAAAAATGAAAAAAAAGACGAGGCGTTTGTTAAAGGTGGATTGAGAATATAGAGACAGTCGGTGAAAGGGAATTGGAGGGGGGAGGGGGGAGGGAGGGGGAGGGAGGGGGAGGGGAGGCGGGGGGTTGAGTAATAGGGAAAGGGGGTTTTAAGGATTGTTGCTGTTTTGTTGTTGTTTTGTTGCCCTGGTCATCGTCACGAGGGGAGGGGGGGGTTTCTTTTGTTGTTTTATATTTGCTTGTTTGCTCTACTTGCGCGCGCAGCAACGCGCGCGCGCACCACAACACACACACACACACACACACACACACACACACGACACCACACACACACACACACACACACACACACACACACACACACACACAATCACACCACACACACACACACACAAACCCCTCCCACCCACC
>NW_020868427.1:218002-230502 GCF_003789085.1 Penaeus vannamei | reverse complement strand
CAAAAGGTTTCGAGATGAAACCTTTTGCAACAAGAGACATAATATTGATTAAACCGATCCAAAGGTCACGCAATGCGAGATCTTGACCCCTATCAAAGTGTCATGTCATGTGCCAGTTCTTGCGACACAGGAATCGCTACAAGGAGGTCGGCACCTTAAGCTGTAGGCAAAGAGACCATGACAACCCCCTTTTCTTCTTTTTCTTCTTCTTCTCATTTTCTTCTTCTTCCCCTTCCCTCCTCTCCTCTTTCCTTTCTCTTTCCCTTCCTCTTCCTCTTCCTCTTC
This sequence comes from Penaeus vannamei, assembly GCF_003789085.1. Taxonomy (NCBI): domain Eukaryota; kingdom Metazoa; phylum Arthropoda; class Malacostraca; order Decapoda; family Penaeidae; genus Penaeus; species Penaeus vannamei. The sequence continues at coordinate 230,217 of NW_020868427.1, read as the reverse complement.
CTCTCCCTCTCTTCCCCCTCTCCTCCTTCTCTTCTCTCCCTCTCCTTTCTCTTCTCTCCTTCTCCTTTCTCTTCTCCCCTTCTCCCTCTCCCTTTCTCTTCTCCTCCTCTTCCCTCCCTTTCTCTTCTCCCCTCTTCCCTCTCCCTTTTCGCTTCTTCCTTCTTCCATCTCCCTTCTCTTCTCTCCCTCTCCCTTTCTCTTCTCCCCCCCTCTCCCCTTCGCTTCTTCCTTCCTCCCTATCCCTCTCTTTTCTCCTTTCCCTCTCCCTCACAGACACACTTCATCCCTCTCTTTCTCATTGCGTGACTGTCATAATTTGACCATGACAGCTAGTTGATAAGTGTATCGTAAAGACAAATGTTGAATAAATAGGGAAAAAGGAGGAAAAGGGGAGAGAAAGAAAGGGAGAATAAGTAACGAAAGGAAGGGAAAGGGATTGGAAAAGAGAAGAAAATGGAAGAGAAAAAAATTGGAAGCAAATGGAAAGGGGAAATAGATTGGAATGAATGGGGGGAGAGAGAGAGAGAGAGAAGAGAGGGCAAAGGAAGGGAAGTAAAGAGAAATATATCGGAAGAAAGGGGGAAGTACAAGCAGAGAGATAATGAAAGGCAAGGGAAAGAGAAGCGAAGGGAAAGGAAGGGAAACAGACAAGGGAAGAAAGAAGAAGGAAAATGCAGGGACAGAAGAAGGGAAGAGAAGAGAAACGATAATTGAGAATGAGACGAAGATAAGCAGTCTACGAAGAGAAGAGAAGAAAAAGAGAAAAAGTATTTTCGTTTGTTTGATTAAGAAAAGAAAGGAAGATATCAAAAAAGTATTTCGTTTGTTTAAGAAAGAAAGAAAGAGAGAAAGGAAGATATCAAAAAAGTATTTTCGTTTGTTAAAGGAAGGAAGAAAGATAGAAAGGAATAGATCCAAAAAAATAATTTCGTTTGTCAAAGGAAGGAAGAAAGAAAGAGAAAAAGGGAAGAAAAAAAATAGACAAAGAAAGAAATAACATCACAAACCAAACAAACCAAAATGAAAATGGAATCTCAAAAACTGCCGAGTCTATAAATATGAATATAAAAATAAATCCGTTTATTTACGTAGAATCTAATGCGATTCCGTAATCTGGAATATCAAAGTGGACAGTGTCTAATTCTCAGTCGTTCCGCGTCGCAGTAGATCATTTTACAACAGCTGTGGCTCCGTCTAACACCTGAATTGGTGGTTTACCAGAAGGCACGTACGCACGCACACACACACGCTCGCACCTGTACTCATGCTTTTACTTGTATTTATTATTTTTATGCTCTTTTACTTATATTTATTGTTATTTTTAGAGTCTTACTTTTACTCTTACTCGTGTTGACACACTTGCTGTTGCTTTATATTCATATACGCATTCATACTTGCTTACGCGCACGCACGCACACGCTACCATCACGCATACTACGCACGCACACATGCGCACACGCACATACAGCACTATTACGCACACGCGCACACGCACACACACACACACACTCTCTCTCTCTCTCTCTCTCTCCTCTCTCTCTCTCTCTCTCTCTCTCTCTCTCTCTTCTCTCTCCTCTCTCTCTCTCTCTCTCTCTCTCTTCTCTCTCCATTTATATCACTATACCAGGGGTGGCCAGCCAGTCGATCGCCCGTTTTAAGTCGATCACACTACTTTACCTGCTAATGATTCGTCCTTCAGAAGTTGTCATGCAAATAGCTGCAATAGCATATCAATAGTACTATGATACTTGGACTATATATTTTCTTTTTTTCGGAGAATGAATTATATTTATATTTATGATGATGTTATACTGTTATAGTTACATTTATGGAATATGTTTGAGTCTTGGGCTGGTAGATCGTATCAGGGTAACTGTAGAAAAAGTAGATCATATCTCACAAGAGGTTGGTCACCTTTGCGCTATTATTATCACACTCAAACACCGACATTTTTGTTATTCTTTAACCTCGGCGTCATTTTTGTTCGTCCAAGATAAGGGGTGTTATAACGGAATAGATTAAAACTTTTTGCGTCGTAAATGTTTTCCTTGTTGACTATCTGTCATGTCTCTCTCTCTCTCTCTCTCTGTCTCTCTCTCTCTCTCTCTCTCTCTCTCTCTCTCTTCTCTCTCTCTCTCTCTCTCTCTCTCTCTCTCTCTCTCTCTCTCTCTCATCTCTCTCTCTCTCTCTCTCTCTCTCTCTATCTCTCTTCTCTCTCTCTCTCTCTCTCTCTCTCTCTCTCTCTCTCTCTCTCTCTCTCTCTCTCTCCTCTCCTCTCCTCTCCCCCCCCCCCCCCCCTCTCTCTCTCTCTCCTCTCTCTCTCTCTCTCTCGTCTCTCTCTCTCTCCTCTCTCTCTCTCCTCTCCCCCCCCCCTCTCTCTCTCTCTCTTCTCTCTTTCTCTCCTCTCTCTCTCTCTCTCTCTCTCTCTCTCTCTCTCTCTCTCTCTCTCTCTCTCTCTCCTCTCTCTCTCTCTCTCTCTCTTCTCTCTCTCTCTCTCTCTCTCTCTCTCTCTCTCTCTCTCTCTCTCTTCTCTCTCTCTCTCTCTCTCTCTCTCTCTCTCTCTCTCTCTCTCTCTCTCTCCCTCTCCCCTCCTCTCTCTCTCTCTCTCTCTCTCTCTCCTCTCGCCTCTCTCTCCTTCCCTCCCTCCCCTCCCTCTCCTCCCTCCCTCTCCCTCTCCTCTCCCTCTCTCCTGAGCTGTTATCTCTTATTGTCCCTTTATTTCTCGTCTTCTCTCCTCGGTTTGTCTCATCTTTTCTACTCTTCCATCTTCAATCCATTCCTCTCTTTCCCTCTCGTCTCTCCCTCTTTTTCCCCATCTCCGTCTTCCCCTTAACCTCTCCCTGTTCCTATTTTTCTCCCTCTCCCTCTCCTTCCCTCCCCATAACCCTCCCCACCTTCTCCCTTTTCCCCCTATTCCCCCCCTCCCCCCCCCTCTCCCCTCTCCCTCTCCCTCTCCTCCTTCTCCCTCCCTTCTCCATCTCCCCTCTCCTCCCTTCCCCCTCTCCTCCCTTCTGCCTCCCTTGCACACACGAGGAAACACACACACGCACTACCGCACATGTGTGACGGGAACTACGGTTTAGTTCTGTTTATGAGGCTCTGTCTCCTCATCCCCCTTTCCCCTCTCCCTCTCTTCACTCTCCCTCTCCCTCTCTTCACTCTCCTTTCCTCCCTCTCTCCCTCTTCCTTCTTCCTTTCCTTCCTTCCCCTCTCCCCTTTCTCTCCATCTCTCTCCTCTCAGTATCCCTCTATTCCCCTTCTCCAATCTCTCCCTCCCTCCCTATCCCCTCCTCTCTCCCTCTCCCATCCCTCTCCATCCCTTCCCTTCCCTTCCCTCCCCTCCCTCTCCCTCTTACCACCCATCAATGTCTTTATCATCTTCTTATCACCCTTTGTATAATGGTCTTTCGTCCGACCCGATTCCAGGCCATCCCATATCATTGGCTGCGATTTGGGGTATCTTGTCATTCGAGCTCCTTATCTGTTTGTTTGTCTGTCTAGGAGGCGGTGACCCTCTACCTTAAACTGGCGGGGTCAGGATAGGTCCTCCTTTCTACGGCTTCGCTCTGTTGGCAAGAGCAACAGGCGAGGGGAATAGAGCGCTGTGAGACCGGTCAGCGCTAAGGGGGGGTAACATAGGGGGCGAGGCTTATAGTGCTGTCACACTAGCACTTTTTCAGGTCAATTTTTTAGAATTTTTTTAGACCAATTTTCTCCATTTTTTTGAGCGAGTTGTCGATTTTCTAGTCAAACGACAATGATGGTTTCCGTCAGATCAAGAAGATCAAGAAGGGAAGAGGAATACTGAGAGGGAGAGAGATGGAGAGAAGGGAAGAGGGGTACTGAGAGGGAGAGAGAACTATATTCGAGAATGTTTGTATTTATGCTAAATATAATGGTTAAAAAAATGACGGAAAAAGTGCTAGTTGTAACACGGCCTACGAGTAAGGTAACTAAGTAAGTAAGGTAAGTCTGTGTGAGTGACCCAGGAAGTAGGAGGTCAAGGCAGAGGTGTGTTTAGAATTACACCACGAATGGCGACGTTACGAATCATAGGTCACGAATCACACGTCACCGATCGTATGTCGCATATCACACGCCACGAATCACACGGAAAGCGGGGTGATTGGAAGTCGCCCCTCTGCCGACCCCCCCCAGTCTGGTTCATCGACCCCCCCCCCCCACCCCCTCCTTCCCTGGGCTTCGATCGAATCCCAAGAACCACTGAACATCGTGAATAATTATTTAGACAAAAATAAATCACGTGGAGCCTTAAGCCTTTGCCTTGTTCAGTGTAGGGAGTGGGGTGGGGGTAAGGAGAGGGTGGGTAGGGGGTTAAATGGTTGGGTAGTTTCTTGTAATTTCTGGTAATTGTATTTTTCATTGGTTCTCTCTTATTTTTTCATTATTGTTATTGTGTTGTCAATTGTTACTATTATTGGTTATTACTTATATTATTTTATTATTATTTATTATTATTTATTTATTATTAATATTATTATTATTATATATTATTATTATTATTATTTTATTATTATATTATTATTATTATTATTATTTTAATAATTACTATTATTACTACTGGCTTACTATTATTATCAAATACTACCACTACTACTGCTATTACTACTATTAGTTATTAATGTTATTACTACAGTGTTGTTATTGTTGCTGTTATTATTTTTTTTTACTATTACTGCTACTACTACTACTAGTACTAAAACTGCTACTGTTGATATTTTCATTACTGGTATTATTGTTGTTATTATTATTATTATCGTTATTGCTTCTTCAAAGTACTGACGAATTGGTGAGGATTAAACTATGTTCATATAATGTTCATGGTGAATGATGATGGTGATGATAATGATGATATGATGATGGTGATAATGATGAATGGATGAATGATGATGTGGTGATGATAATGATGATGATGGTGATGATGATGATATGATAATGATGATGGTTGAGTGATGATGATGGTGATTGGTGATAATGATGATGAATGGATGATGGCGAGGATGATGAAGCTAGTCCGAGATACCCCCCCCCCCCAAAAAAAAAAAAAAAAAAAAATAATAATAATAAAAAATAAAAAATAAAATGAAAAAATAAAAATAATAATGATGATAAAATGAATAAATAAATAAACGAAAAATCGACTTCAAACCGTCTTTCGACATTGACATTCCCGCCAGCTTTTTCTCAAGTAGTTGGCAAGTAGCTCTTAATTGATATATAATAATTTTTTTTTGTTTGGGGGTTCGGGTTTCTATGGTTTTCGCTTTGCGCGTGTGTTGGGCGTGTGGGCGGTGGCGGAAGGAGTTCGGTCGTGTGCGTGGGATTTAGGCGTGTGTGTGTGTGTGTGTGTGTGTTGTGTGTGTGTTGTGTGTGTGTGCGTGCGTGTGTGTGTGTGCTGTGTGTGTGTGTGTGTGTGGTGTGTTGTGGTGTGTGTGTGTGTTGTGTCTGTGTGTGTTTGTTTATGTGTATGGTATGTATGTATGTATTTGTGCATGTTAGGTATGTATGGTGTGCATGTATGTCTGTAAGTATGGTGTATATATATGTATGTGGTGGCATGTATGTTTGTTAAGTATGTGTGTAATATATATGTATGTGTGCATGTATGTCTGTAAGTATGGTGTATATATATGTATGTGTGCATGTATGTCTGTAAGTATGGTGTATATATATGTATGTGTGGCATGTATGTATGTATGTGCGTGTATTTCCCCTCATATTGCGTTCGTGAAAAGCGCGGCCTCATTTTTACCTATCGATGACGTCACAACATTCCTTTCGCCTTTTCTGTTGGAATAGAAAACGGAGAAAGAAAACGAAAGCGAAAAAAGAAAAGAAAATGAAATAAAAAAAAAGAAAAATGGCGATAGGAAATGAAGAGAAAAGAAAGATGAGAAATAAAAGGGAAAGGAATATAAAAAATGAAAAGGAAAGGAAGATAGGAAATTAAGAGGAAAGAAAGGTAAGAAAGAAGACGGAGAGGAAGATCAGAAATGAAAAGAGAAGATCAATAAGAAAAAAATATGAAATAAAAGATTGAATGAGAATAGGAAACAAGATATTAGATTAAAAATGAGAAATGAGAAAAGAAAGAAATACACAGTTTTACGCCGTTCTGTTAAATGTGATTACGAAGTGTGGCAGTATGTGTGGTGATGGGGGGGAGGGGGGAATGAGGGAGGAGAGAAGAAAAGGAAAGAAACGGGGAAAAAATAGCGAGGAGGGAGTGAAATAACCAAGAGAAAGACTTTTCTTTTTTTTCTATCTTTTTCTTTCTTTTTTTTCTTTTTCTTGAGATGCGTGTAATAACCATCAGACGGTGACTTTCAAGGATTTTATGAAGAGTGATGGTTAAAGTGGGGTGGGGGGGGGGGAGGGTAATGAGGGGGGAGGGGTTAATGGAGGGGAGGGGAAAGGACAGGGATGGGAAGAGTAGGAGGTAAGAAGTAGTAGGAGAGGAGAAGGGGAGGGAAGAAAAGATGAGGGGAGAGGGAAGGAGAGAAGAGGAAGGGAGAGGGAAGGAGAGAAGAGGAGGGGAGAGTGGAGGAGAGGAGAGTGGAGGAGAGAAGAGGAGGGAGAGGAAGGAGAGTGGAGGAGGAGAGAAGAGGAGGGAGAGGAGAGAGAATAGGAAAAGAGAAGTTAGAAGCAAGAGAGAAGGAACTAGAAGGGAAAGGGGTAAGGACGGGTGAGGAAAGAGAGAAAGAGAGAGGGAGGGGGGGAGGGAGGGAAGGGACGATGACGATACGATGTGCACAAGAGAAGTTCAAAGGAAGATGGAGAAATGGAGAAGGAAGGAGGGAGAAGGGAAGATTAGGAGAAAGAAGAATAGGAAAGGGAAAAAGTGTGTGGGAAGAGAGCCCGAAAGAAACATCTAGGAGGTAGAAAGGAAAGAAGGAGAAGGAAAGGAAGACACAAGGAACACGGGAGGAACACACACACACACACACACACACACACACACACACACACACACACACACACACACACACACACACACACACACACACACACACACACACACACACACACACCCCCCCCCCCCATCCACCCACCCCACACACAACAAAGAGAGAGAGAGAAAAAAAAAACGAATAAACACAAGACACAAAGCAGAAAGGGAGACACAGAGACGCAGAGAGAGAACAGACAAGAGCCACACGAACAAGCGAGCCACCCGGGAGAGGTTGACCGAGGTGTTGCCAACCTTCAAGCAGCGAGAAGGGGTGTGTTGTTTGCAGTTTTTTGTTTGGCAACACGGATTGTTCGGGTTGCGTCACTCCCCACGTGGTGCGACGGCAACAACGTGTAACAGCTGATTGTCGGCGTGAGTCATGTGGAGAGGAGAGAAGAGGGGGGGAGGGAGGGGGAGGGAAAAGGATAGGGAGAGCGAGAGAGAGAGAGGAAAGAGGGAGAGGGAGAGAGATGGGGAGGGAGAAGAGAAGAAGAGAGAGAGAGAGAAGCGGGGAAAAGAGAGAGAGAGAAGGAAGAGCAGAGGAGAGAGAGAGAAGGGGAAGAGGGAAGAGAGAGAGAGAGAGCAGCAAGAAGGGCTGGAAAGAAGAGAGCAGAGCAGAGAGGTGCAAAGAGGCGAGAGAGAGAAAATGGTTTCTGTTCAGTCCTGCAATTTTGTTGTGGCTACGCGTCGACTCGCCTCTGGCCTGGAAATCAGGTGTCTGTAACCACCTTAATCCCCCCTGCCGTTCTCCCCCCTCCTCCCTCCTCTCTCCTCCTCCTCCCTTCTCCTGTGCTCCACCTCCTCCCACTCCTCCTCCTCCACTCCTCTCCTCCTCCTCCTCCTTCTCCATACTCCCACCTCCTCCTCCTCCTCCTCCTTCACCTCCTCCTCCCCCCTTCCCCTCCGCTCCACCTCCTACCTTTCTCCTTCTTCCTTTTCCACCTCCTACATCCCCTTCTCCACCTCTCCACTCCCTCCTCCCTCCCCCTTCCCTTTCCCTTCCACTCTCCACGCCCTTCCCCCACACACCCCCTCTCCCTTACCACCTCCCCACGACACTACCCCCTCCCCTTCCTCCCCTCCCCTGCTCCTCCACTCCCCCCCCCCCCTGCCAGACGTACTTGTCAGACAGGAAGAAACAACTCCATCGGGCTGTTGTACTTCCAGGTTGTGGGCGGCAGAGAGGGGAGAAGGAGGGGGATAGAGAGAGGAGGAAGAGGGAGAGTGGGATGGCGAGGGAGAGCTGGGAATAGAGGAGAGTGAGAGTGGATTAGAGAGAGATAGGAAGGAGGGAGAGGGAGAGGGGATGGAGGGAGAGGGGATAGAGGGAGAGGGGGATATGAAGAGCGGAGAGCTGGAATGGAGGGAGAGGAGGGGAGGGATAGAAGAGGAAAGAGGAAGAGGGGAGATAGATGGGGATGGCAGGTGAGAGGGGATAGAGAGACGAGAGGAACGAGGGAAGAGGGGGATGGAGGAAGAGGGGATAGAGAGAGAGAGAAGAGGAAGAGGAGAGTGCGGATGGCAGGGAGAAGGAGGGGGATAGAGAGAGAAGAATAGAGGAAGAGGGAGAGTGGGATGGAGGGAGAGGGGATAGAGAGAGAGGAGAGAAGAGGAGAATGGATTGGAGCGGAGAAGGAGGGGGATAGAGAGAGAGAGGAAGAGGAAAACGAGGAGAGTGGCGATAGGAGGGAGAGTGGGGAGAGAGAGAGAGAGCGAAGAGGGGAGTGGATGGAGGGAAGAGGGATAGAGATTGAGAGAGAAGGAAGAGGGAGAGTGGGATGGAGGGAGAAGGGGGGATAGAGAGGAAGAGGGAGAGTGGAATGGAGGGAGAGGGAGAGGGGGATAGAGAGGAAGGAAGAGAACGAGCGCGAGAGTGGGATGGAGGAGAGCGGGGATAGAAGAGAGGAGGAGAGTAAGAGAAGAGCGAGAGTGGGATGGAGGGGAGCAGGGGCCGATAGAGGGAGAGGGGGATAGAGAGAGAGAGAGTAAGAGGAAGAGGGAGACAGTGGATGCGAGGAGAGGGATTAGAGGCAGAGGGGATAGAGAGAGAGAGCAGGAAAAGAGGAAAGAGGGAGAGTGGGATGAGGGAAGCAGAGGAAGAGGGAGAGCTGGAGAGTGGAGGAGAGGGGGCATAGAGAGAGAGAGGAAGGAAGAGGGGCAGAGTAGGATGGAGGAGAAGGAGGGGGATAAAGAGAGAGGAAGAGAAGAGGCGAGAGTGGATGGAGGGAGAGGGGGATAGAGAGAGAGAGGAAGAGGAAGAGTGGGATGGAGGGGACGAGGGGGATAGAGAGATGTAGAGAGGAATGAAGGAGAGTGGGATGCAGGAAGAAGGAGGATAGAGAGAGAGAGGAGGGAAGAGCGAAGAGGGCAGAGTTGGGATGGAGGGAGAGGGCGGATAGAAGAGGAGAGAGAAGAGCGAGAGTGGGTATGGAGGGAGAGGGGATAGAGAGAGAGCAGAAGCGAAGAGTGAGAGTAGGAGTGGAGGGAGGGAGAAGGAGGGGGATAGAGAGAGAGAGGAAGAGGAAGAGGGAGAGTGGGATGGAGGGAGAGGGGGATAGAGAGAGAGAGGAAGAGGGAGAGTGGGATGGAGGGAGAGGGAATAGAGAGAGAGGGGGAAGAGGAGAGTGGGATGGAGGAAGAAGGAGGATATGAGAGAGCAGAGGGAAGAGGAAGAGGGATGAGTGGATGGAAGGAGAAGGCGGCAGATTAGAGAGAGAGAGGGGAGAGGGGATGAGTGGGATGGAGGGTGAGAGGGGGATAAGCAGAGCAGAGAGAGGAAAGGGAGGTAGTCGGGATGGAGGGCAGAAGAGGGGGATAGAGCAGAGAGAGGAAGCAGCGAAAGAGGAGCAGTGGATGGAGGAGAGGGATAGACGAGAGAGAGGAAGAGGAGAGTGGATGGAGGGAGAGGGGGATAGAGAGAGAGAGAGGAAGAGGGAGAGTGGGATGCGCAGGGCAGAAGGAGGGGATAAGAGAGAGAGAGGAAGATGGAAGAGGGAGAAAGTAGAGATGAGCAGGGGAGCAGGGGGATAGATGAGCAGAGAGGAAGAGGAGAGTGCGGATGGAGGAGAGAGGCGGAGGGGCGATAGGACAGGAGGAGGAAAGAGGAAGCAGGGAGAGTGGGATGCGAGGGGAGAGTGCGGATAAAAGAGAGAAGAGTCAAAGAGGGAGAGTGGGATGGAGGGAGAGGGAGAGGGGGATAGAGAGAGAGAGGAAGAGGAAGAGGGAGAGTGGGATGGAGGCTGAGAGGGGAAGAGAGAGAGTAACGAGGGAGAGTTGGGTGATGGAGGGAGAGGGAGAGGGGAGAGAGAGAGAAGAGGAAGAGAAGAGGGCAGAGTGGGATGAGCGAAAGTGGAGATTAGAAGAGTAGAGAGTAAGGGGAGAGTAGGGATGGACGGGAGAGCGGGAGAGCGGAGGGAATAGAGGAGAGAGGGAAGAGGCGAGAGTGGGATGGAGGGAGGAGCGGGATTAGAAGAGAGAAGGAAGGAGGTCCGAGGAGTGGGATGCGAGGAGAAGGACGGGATAGAGAGAGGAAAGGAAGAGGGAGAAGAGGGGATATGGAGGGCGAAAGAGGGGGATAGAAGAGAGAGGAAGGGAGAAAGAGCGAAGTGGGATGTGAGGGAGAGGGGATAGAGAGAGAGAGGAAGGAGGGGAGAGTGGGTATGGAGGAGAGGGAGGGGGGTAGAGAGGAAGGAAGAGGCGAGAGTGGGATGAAGGGAGAGGGGGCGGGGAATAGAGAGAAAGGCAAAAGAGGAAAAAGACGTAGAGTGGGAATGTGTATGGGAGAAGGGAGAGTGGGAATGGAGGAGAATGAAGAGGAAGAGGAGAGATTGAAGAGGAAAGTGGAGGAGTGGGATGGAGGAAGGGAAAGAGGAACGCCCGATAGGTGAAAGCAGGGAGAGAGGGAGAGGGACGAGAGGGCGGATATAGGATGACAGATAGAACGGGTAAACTGTCGGCGGTCAGAAGGACAGGAACAGACAGATAGACAGCCAGACATATCTCTCCCCTGGCCGTCTTTCCTCCCTCAATTCTCCTCCCCTTTCTCTCTTCTCCCTCTCCACCTCACTTCCTTCGATCCCATCCCCTCCCCATTCCTCCTTTCTCCTCTTCTCCCTCTCCTCTCTCTCCTCTCTTCCCTCCCTCCCTCCCTCCTCCCCCCACTCCCCTCCATCCCCCCCTCTCTCTCTCCTCTCTCTCTCTCCTCTCTCTCTCTCTCTCTCTCTCCTCTCTCTCTCTCTCTCTCTCTCTCTCTCTCTCTCTCTCTCTCTCTCTCTTTATTTGACCCGGTAAGTGGATTGTGATTATAAAGCTTCTTCCTAGAAAATCTTCGTAAGCATGGAAGAAACACCCCGTTATTTATTTTTCTTCTCTTCTTTAAATAGATTACTGAGCTTATTATTCCATTCCCACGATGCAGTTTTTAGAAAAAAAAAAAAAATAAAATAAGGTTCTTTTTTTTTTTTTGGTTCTGTTTTTCCCAGCTGCTCCGCCCTGTCTCTTGGTGGTAATGTTAAGTTTAATTTAGATTAGCGTCGTTTGCGCTTTGTGTTCGTCACTTGTTATTCGAATCGGCGGAAGGGTGAAGCGGAGTCACAGGAAAGGGAATGGGGGGGGGAGGAGGGAGGAGAGAGGATGGGTGGAGAGAAGAAGAAAGAAGGGAGGAGAGAGAGAGAAGGGAGGTGAGGAGAAGGGAGAGAGAGAAGGAGATGGAAGAGGGATGAGAGAGGAAGGGAGATGGAGTGAGGGGAGAGAGAGGAAGGGAGATGAGAGAAGGGGAGAAAAAAAAGGAGAGAGAAGAGAAGGTAGGGAAGGAGGAGGAAGGATGGAGGGAGAGAAGGATAATGGGGAGTTGCATCAAAGGGGAGAAGGAAGAGGAAGTGGAAATGAAAAGAGGGAATGGAGAAACACAATCACAGGAAAGGAAGGAGGCAGAGAGGAAAGAGGAAGGATGGAAGGAGAGAATGATAAAAAAGAGTTTAGTCTTTGTAAAGAAAATGGGGAGAGAGGGAAGGAGAGGGTAAGAAGAGAGGAGAGAAAAGGAGAGATAAGAAGAGAGAGAGAGGGAAGGAAAAATAAGAAGGGAAGGAGAGAGGGATTAAAAAAAAGAAGGAAAGGATAAGAAGAAGAAGAAGGAGAGAGGGATTAAAAAAAAGAAAAGCGGATAAGAAAGAGGAGGAGAGAGAGAAAGAGACAATAAGAGGAAGAGGTCCCAGGAAGTCAAAAAGATGTCCCAAGTGTCGCC